>JAZGTK010009012.1:0-17685 GCA_036877625.1 Ambastaia sidthimunki | reverse complement strand
ATCTCAGAGAGAGAAGCTGTGATGAGTTTCATCAGCAGAAGCCCTGACTGAATCCTGACAGCATTTCAAATCACCTGTGATACACAAACACTGAGAAACAAACAAGATAATATTGCATAATTTACAGCTTTCATTTGACATTAGTCTGAATAAAACTAATAATAATACAAATGATTTAGCAGAACTAAAAAGACCTAAAAGATTTTGGGTAATCCGACAGAATAAAGGCACAGGAACGCCCCTGGAATTCTCTTGGGGATCAACAGTTTTAAACAGGAAGACATTGGCTGGCTCTTTAAATGGCTTTTTTTTATAATTTGTGGTGTTTAATCACTCGGGAGCGTTTTGAGGGGCCGGTGGCACTGCGGCACTGGTTTGATGGAAGGGTAGAGTCCTCTGTTGTCTTTGAGGTCCTCTGGTTCCGTTTGATTAAAAAGACCCGTCACAGAGTTTGTTTACCTTAAGGAAACAATACGCTATTGCTTATTTTAATGACATTAAGATTCCTTGTGTGCGTCTTTCAAATGGAAGCACTTTAAATCATCCAGCTTCAATATCAGTGGCTGAGGTTGTGTTTCCTCCCGGGGTCTTACCGGAATACTAATGCACTGCTCTGGTGTAACGGAGAGACGAGGTCATCGCCGAAACGCCCTGTCACTTCCTGACAGCGTGCGAGGAAGAGGAAGTCATTTAAAAGGCTTCACACGCACCGTTTAAGTCATTTTAATGAACTGCTTAAGGAACAAACATTTCCTGCTGATTTGCGGTTAACCTGAGGGCGGCATGAGTCTGTGACCTCACCACAAGTGTGGTTTCTGGTTTGTTACAAATTGTTTCATAAATTCTGCCAATAGGATAGCATACTTGAGCACTAACACACAATTACACTAAGGTTGTGTACTTTAAGAATTGGAAGCACAACAACTAATTGGGCAGAAATACAGAACTTCTTAGTTGTTGTTTGATTGTCTTTTAAAGACTTTAGACTAAATAAAAGCATTCTTGGAAATTTAGTCTTCCGTAATGGTTTATGAAACTATAGACTATAAACTTGAGAATAATATATAGTGTATTTATAATAAATATATACATATAAAATAAATACCAATTTATTTAGTTGGTATTTCAAACATTGGTTATTGAATACAGTATTAACTACTGTTTTTGAAAGTATACCATGTGTTAATACCATTTCTGTGTGTAATCCATCACAAAAAAATGAAATAATAACTTAACTGCATTTTAATTCAAATTATGTGTCCTGTTTCTTAACTTGATTAAAATTGTAATTTTACAATTGTAATTTAAAAGGCATTTTTCATTCAAATCTGATTGGTGCACAACCCTGACAGACACAGTGTACAGTAGCCCAACTCC
Source organism: Ambastaia sidthimunki (assembly GCA_036877625.1). Lineage (NCBI taxonomy): Eukaryota > Metazoa > Chordata > Actinopteri > Cypriniformes > Botiidae > Ambastaia > Ambastaia sidthimunki. The sequence goes on along the minus strand of JAZGTK010009012.1, from coordinate 16,308 downwards.
AGAATCTCTCTCTGTCTGTCTCTCTCTCGTTCTCTGTCTTTCTCTCTCTCTCTGTCTCTCTCTCTCTGTCTTGCCTCTAAGGCCTGTGACTGCAGTTTCCTCTTTGTGCTGGTGTCAGTCTTTCTAACACTCAGTGCTCGTGCTGTCATGGCTCTCGGCAGTTTCTGCTGGCATGCAGTGGGGTCTGCTGGAATAATGGATAGAGAGGTTTCTGATGTCACAGCAGACTGACAGCTTACAGAGGATAGAAGGGGGACGCCGCTGTCGCTCCGTGCATCCAGGCCAGGCCTGACACGCTCCAGAGAGAAACTAGCTCTGTGTTTTTAAAGCAGTTGAGAAGAGCCTGTTTTAATATTAGTCTCTGGACACTTGAAAAGCTGTACCGATGCGGAAATGTCAAATCTCTTTGTTATTTTATAAGGGTACTTGCTGATACAGCATCGCTTCACAAATTGGTTAAAAGGCATGACTGTTTGATATAGACAGTGGGATATCCGACTGCTTGGATTACCCAGCATGTCTTGTTCTACCACACTTAGTTAACACTTGAATAAAAGCTGTATAGTTTGTGGATTGTAAAAATATTTGTGTGCATAAATGGATTTATAAAATGATTTACCATGAGAGAAACAAACAGAGTGTTGCAAGCAAAAATCTGCTAAAACATGTCGGGTGGTGTTGCAAACCCCAAACAATGATTGTAACGGTTACTTCCTAAAAAGGGTGTAAAATCAATTTCTGTGACAAGCAGAAAGCATTTCTGACCCACATTCAGAAAAGCCAACCTCCACACACACACACATGTACCAGCCTTTAATCCAGCCCAACCAGAGGCTCAGAATAAATCTGCATTCAATTAAAGGATTACTGTCTTTTTAAACAGCATTTTTCTTTTCCCCTCCTTCATTCTTTATCTTTCAAGTGGGTGTCTGTGAACAGCAGGACACACAAGTGCCACCGTGTCTGCTGAAGGGAGAACAAGCACACAAGACACAATTACTAATAGTAATGACATACTGTAGGTCACAGCTGAGCCATATCTGACATATAGCAAATGCAAGTATTCCCCTCTGAGGAAAAATACAGATCAGTTTGAATTCCAAGATGATCTAAACTGATTTTGTGTTGGTCGCTAACTGATTAAATTCAGTGCAATAGACTAGCATTTAGGTTTCTTGCTTTCTTTCTCGCTTTCTCTTTCTCTCTCTTCCCTCTCTTTCTTTAATTTTTTTCTTTTCTTTATCTCTCTTTCTATCTTTCTCTCTCGTTCTCGCTCGCGCGCGCTCACTTGCTCGCTTGCTCTCTCTATAATGTCAACACTATGCCGTGTACAATTAAACAAAAACATAAAAAACATGAGGCCTGAAACCTCACATGCAGTAAAAGTAATTGTAGAAGTGTGTGTGTGTGTGTGTGTGTGTGTGTGAGATAGTAAGAACTGGCGTTTCAGGAAATGGTAGCTGATGACAGGGTTTATGTGCTCTGTGCAATCAGCCCTTTGACTGAGGAGTTTATTTAAACCAGTGAGCATGTGTATGTGCCTGTAACGACAGGCAATAAATCAAAGCAGACAGACCCAGAGCTGAAATAAGGAAGAATTAAACCTTGCACTGTTGATGTAGAGGAAAATATCTGTGAACTGTATGGATTAACTGTTCTGAACTGCATTTGGCTGAAGCCACAGTGGTTGCATGTATGTTCAGATGTTTAGATATACATCCTCTTTGTGGTCTCCTGTTTCCTGCTTCACAGAGCATCTTATTGGTTAAATAAACTGGATGTGACACAGTTTAAACTTCTCTCTGGGATGCAAGCATGCTAACCAGTGGCTTTATTAATTAGCTGATAATGAAGCGCTCGTACTCTTTCACTCGGAGGTGAAGCTGTAGACTCTGTTGTCATCTGCATTAATTACAGGAGGCTGCAGTAAATGCGACCCCTCTGTCTCTGCCAGTGTGTTCGGCACATGCTGCATTACTGCTGCCGGCAGGGATGGGAACATCTGGAGGCGACATGCGCGTGGTGTTAGGGAATGTGTCAAGGAGACAGTGAGCATGTGTTGGTGAGCAAGTGTGTGTATACACACACACACACACACACAAACAAACACATATGCATACACTGAAGATATATACATATACAGTAAATACATTACACAGTGATGGAGTTATGCTATAAAGTATGCCAGAATCTGTGATTTACAAAATGCATTCAGCACTAAATATTTAGACATGTTTGAGCCATTACATATTTGCACAATTCTATACAGTGCCAAAATAAGCCACGCAATGAACGGTTGCAATTAAATCTTAGTATTTATTATTCAGTTTATGTAAATCTGTAGAATAGAATTGTCCCACTCGAGGCAAAGTGGGAACATTCTTGGACCACCTGAGACTGACTCAATATCACTGAGAAAGGCTATAAGGCCAAGTGCTATTATACAGTTTACTGATAATTGCTGTCCTGGAGATTTCTGTCCTGGCTTTAAACTCAGTCACTGATAATAGAAAGAATCAGATTACCTGAGGTCAGTGATTGGTGAGACCATTACTGTCACTCCCTCTGATAAGACATTTATCTGATCCAGGGTCAGTTTCAAATCCCAGATGTCAATTTCTTCAAGATTGAAGATTAAAATGACTGTAGTTTATTGATTTTACTCTCTAACTGGTGTGGACGGGCAATTTGTTGACAATTTGCCATAGAATTAATGTATAGCTTTATCAAATTAAACCTTTCAGTCAGTTTTCAATGAGCACAGCGTTTGAATACACACAACACAATGACATCACAATCTGTTAATCTGATGTAAATGACATCACAATCTGTGAATAATACTTACAGGTTTCTATCCTAATCTGGTCCAACCCAAAGTACAGTGGGCTTAGAAACTGGCTTGTGGTTGAAACAGCAGAGAACTCAGTTTATCAGTGTCGGCAGTTTGTCAGTGCTGTCTACAAAGTACTGTATTACCTCTGCTCAAATTGCTGCCTCTCTTTTTTTTCTCTCTCTCTCTCTCTTTCTCTGAATCAGGCTCAGATTTCTGTCATCTGTCTGATTAAGGAAGCTGCTATTTAGGTTTCTGTATATAATAATATACCACTATACTGTTTCCCCCACATCATACAGTAACGTACTGTAAAATGTTACCACAGATATGTTGCAGAAAACTCATCTTTGTTTAGGCACACCGGGCGATATGAGCAGAGTTTAACATGAACGTGAAGTATTTTCACTTCATTTTTACTCATTACATTTATACCATAAATGTAATGAAATCAAGACCTTCCTCAGTTCATCCACACATTCCTGTCAGCATTGCTCACATATTTTTTCCCAACCGTCTGGACGGACAGCAGGTCTGGATGTCCTCTGTCAGACACTCATGGGAATGAGGAAGCGTGAGGAGTCAGGCTGTTAAATTCATTATCACAGGGGTTTTGTCCTTGTGGGACATGTCTTGGCCATCAATAACATCCCAACATGTCTGGTTTTAAAGGCCTTGTTTTTTTGGTAATGTTTTGTTGTAAACTCCTAGATAAGGTGCGAGGGTAAAAAGATGAAGAGAGAGAGGCAAAAGTCTTTGTGGGTATCAAATATTTAGTCAGAGTTTGGAGCAAAACAAGGGGTGGAACACAAAAAGCATCTCTCTCTTTTATAAAATAAGTGTTTAATGTGCTAACTCCCCCTCCAGGCTGCCCCACATCTCACATTAAACATGCCATTGAAGCTGTGAGTATGTAGCATGTCTAATTAGATTTGTACAAAGGCTGTTTCCTTTTCTTTGCAGGCTTACTGGTTTAATGCACACTGTGTTATAAAATATGTCTTGTGTTGACTTAGAAAAAGGATGACGGAATGCCCCGACTCCATAGCCTCTGACAGAGATAAGACTGCGAGATGAATTTCTCTTCTACACCTTCCCTTTATTTTGCTTATCTCTCTTTTCTCATTCTTTCACAAACCTACAAGCATAAAACCTGCAAGTTCTTATTGAGAGCTCAACAATTTAAATGTTCCTCACAGAACTGCAAAGAGCTCAACACAATTTACATGGAAGTTGCATCACACAGACCCTCTGGTGTTGCTCTCTTTAGTGTGTGTGTGTGTGTGAGTATGTGTGTGTGTGTGACTCTGATGTCCAGGCTTTTGAGAGAGCTCTGGACTATTTCATCTTGTGCTTTGTGTTCTGGCTCTTTGAGGGCAGCTTGCTTTTAGGTCCCTGCAGTGATGTGCTGTGTGTGTGTGTGTGTGTGCTGTATGTTTCCATAAAGCACCCTAAGGCCCTGTTTTGTAGGAGTTTATCAAAGCGAGTTTTAAAAAGGTCCAGTCTGCAACCCAAGAGGGTGTTTTTGATAATCTAGGACTTCACCCTCACAAAAACACAATATAAAGATGATTTCTGTGATATTGTGCCATTGGGATGTGTTTGGTTTTGAGCAGGATAAATAGATAATACACATACAGAATGCAGATATATGTGTGTTTGTCATTCAGGGTTATTTTCAAAGCATTGCATTGAAAGAGAGTTCTGAATTCTGCTCAGCTCTGGTATCTAATAGTGAGATGCTGCTTTCTGCTCAATTTCAGTTTGTATCACTATGTTCAGCTTGAAGCACTTGTCTAAACACTACATGTGATCTGACCCTTTTTAATTACCCCCTGAGGCAAAGTTATGAGAACTTCCTGATTTTCTATCATCATCAAATTACAAGATTGTAAAATCAATAGGCTCATTTTCCCCAAAGGAGAGAGAGAGTCTCCTGTGGGGAATATCGATAAATCCATTCATATCTCACCTCTGTGTCTCTCTCACAGATGTGCAGTATCAGATCACTCCACACCAAACTCCATAGTCCCTCTTCTCTTGTATTCCTGTGGATATATGAGACAGCTTGACATGCACGTAAATAAAAACTGGAACAGGGTTGACATGTTGATGGATTAATATCCCAAAAAGTCAGTCATACAGGTTTATAAAACATGAGAATGAGTAAATGATTTGGATGAACTGCCCTTTTAAATCAGATGGAAACTTCTGAAGGCCTGGTAAGATGACATTTTCATAAGGCTAAAGTACATTTGGAAATTGCATTTAGACTCTGAATGTCATTATTAAGTTTTTATTCCGGTGTTGCAGCAGGTAGCACTTTCCAGTATTTTCCGGTTAATGGAGTTCAGCAAATGTCTGGCAAGCATTTAGATTGAATTTTATGAACTTGTGTATTCAGAACAATGTATTGTTGGAGTGATGTTTGTTCCTTTTGGTTGTCCTGCGTGTTGACATAGGCGATTCTCCCATGATGCACTGCATGTATCTCTGTGACGTGCCCTTTACTTAACCCAGCATTTCAACATTCAACAGCTCAGTACTTTTCTGTCTTTTTTCTCGTTCTTATCTGCTTGATTTGAAAATCCCCCATCATTCAGAGATGTTTTGAGCTAAGTCTCTCTCTTTACACTCAAACGCTCAATAGCTCTGCATGAATCGGCTGAGACGTGACTCATACTCCATCAGAGGAACACTGAACAGCTTCACTGAGGTGCTGTCTGAGGATTCAGTGCTATAGAACAATGGACAAAAGATTGAATTGCTCTTGAGTTAAGGCAGAATGGAAGACTATAGTTGTGCTTTAAACAGCACTGCACCGCTTCCTCCTGCTTACTGTGTTTTTACTGGATTCTGAGCTGCATTATGACCCTTTATTTCCTTGACAGATGTTTTAAAGCAACGATAATAAGTATTGTTTTTGTTCAGAGAGGACTCTCAATTTCTATGTTTTTGGTTTTCTGTTACCGTTTTCTTTGTGTCGTTTTTGTTGTTTCTGTACATTTTATGTGTTCAATTGTTTGTTTGTTCTTTCTCTCTGTCTTTGTTTTCTTTGATTCCTTCTTTCTGTTTATCTGTTTCTTTGTTTTTCGTTCTGTCTTTTTGTTTGAATGGTTCTGTCTTTCTTTGTTTTATTTGTTTGATTGATTGTTTCTTTGTGTATTTATGTTTGTTAAATGGTGTGTTTGTTTGTTAGTTTTTCTTTCTTTTTGTTTCTCTTTTATCTCTTCTCTCTGCTATGAGTCTGGCTCATCCACATCTGATATTAAAAAAATTTGCTTCTAAAAAGTCATTCAGCTTCAGAAATTCTTTTTCTGTCTTGCTGTGTCAGTGCCTGAATATGTATGACACAGTTTGAGAGAGAGAGAGAATATCCCCCCATTATCTCAGACTTCCTTTAAATATAATTCACCCATCTGATTCGCTTTCTTTACTCATTCACTGTTAATAATAAATAATAGGTTTTATTGCTGTTTTATAGATTAAGGCTGTGACCCTGATGTTTCCCTTCATCTGCCATGTGTGTGTTCTGGCCGGTGTAAAACAACTAAAGGTTAAACCTCCTGCTGAGATCTCCATTAACGCCCATCAGTTATCTGTCGCCCATGACTTATGAAGCTTTTATGAGCTCTAATTAACTGCTGTAGGTGTGTGTGTGTGTGTGTGTGTGTGTAAATCACAACCTGACAGTGGATGCTTATCTTCAGCTTAATTAACCCCACATAAGTGTCAAAGCCCTTTCTACTCTTTAACAGCCAGACAATATTAGACACTATAATTGCTTTAATAAGAGGTTCTATCTCATATTTTTAGGCAGGGATGAATATAGGCAAACCCATCCACTAATGTTACAATATTCTCTTCCTGCAGTGCTTATGTGTATTTAATACTATAATGCTTGTCTTTAACAGACATAATACAGATTTTAAATCAGGCATTTTTAAAATCATCTTTGGAATATTCAAAGTTTTTGTTAAACAAAAATATAACAATGCAAAATGTTTTGTGTGTTGTTTGAGATAAAGTGTCATTCCACCATAATCTGAATTTTAACAATAACTGTTTTCAAATAGGTTTTCCTGACACTTGCTCCCACACCCCCAAATTGAAGTACATCAGTTATCTTACCTGGTCTCATTTATACTCATGATCTCTAGAAATGAAAAGCTACTGCTTGGGGGGTGCAGGGTTTACCCCGCAGATTTTTAATGGGTCTCTTGTGAAATTCTACAGGTCAAGACACATGCGCCTGGACTTCCTGGTTTAGCCCGAGACTCCTCTCTCATTTGACCCTGTCCAAGCTCTCATCTCTCAGCCGGTTGACCCAACGCAACCCCCTGAACGTGACCGGAGTACACAAAGACCCTTTCCTGCCATGACTTCCAGACAGGTGTGTTACTTCTGATAATACAGCTGAGCTGGAGATGAGTTATGTTTGTTTAAATCTATAACAGATACGTCTTATGTCTGTCAGCCAAGTAGAAAAACTCTGCTGGTCTCCAGAGCAGTAATTCACTGAAATCCTTCAGATTTCCTCCAGGGCTTTCTGTTGTGAAAAAGCATTTCAAGATGGGTGTAACATGTTTAGGATGTTTTGTAGGTTAGTTTACAGACCCCAAGGACTGGCAATACTCCTAAGGAAAAGAATTCATCATGACTTTACCAAATATGTGCTAGTTTCATCGGCCTGGGAGGATTTATTTATTTTTTGTTCTGTAACTCATTTCTTTTATTTTCTTTCTGCTATTCCTGCTGTGGATTACAAACTATTCTATCAAAACTGTAGAGTTGAGACATTTCTTAGGAATGAAAGTTAGAAGAATATTATAATAGCTGTGTCAGGTTAGTTATGGTACAGGATGTAATGTGTGAAGGAGAATCTTTTGTAAGGATCAAACTGTTGCTTCTTAACAACATTCATTAAAAATGTGGATGTTCAATGTGGACAAAAAAGCACTTGTCATTGTGGGTATGAAATAAAAGTAGTGACAATTCGATAGTCCAACAGTTAAAACTGATAATGTATTGATTATATAATTTAGATATATTAAATATATCTATTAGACATATTTTCCCTTCTCCTAATGATATACTTTTCTCAGTTTAATTATCGATAAATAATTTGTTTGAAATATATATGTATATATATTGTAGTGCTTATTTTCCTCTCACAGTTATTCATATATAGAGGAAAATAAACCAAGCTGTTCAATCCCACAATCCTTTTCAGCAAAAAAAACTGACCATCATAATAGGATAAGATGGGATTACTTTCTAATTGACGTACAATATCTTTACACAGAATATGCTGTTATTTCTCCTACTTAGGTTTAAAGCTGTGTGTATGTGTGTGTGTGTGTGTGTGTGTCAGGGAGAGAGAGAGAGAGAGAGACTTTTTTATCAAGAGGCTTATCCAGGATTTCCTGGAAAACAGAGAAACAAAGCCTGAAGTAAGCCAGACTTAATGACGGCGAGAGTGGAGGTGGGTTCTGTGTGTACACCAGATTAGGGGTTATTGCTTTTGGGTTGGTGGATGGGATTATCACAGTGTTAAGATTTAATCCACCAGAGAGGGCTATCTGGAGGTCAAGATTAGATGCTAAAGGGTGTCACGGGTGTGCTGGGTGAGAGGTGCTGTTACAGATGGTCACTCTGTATGCAGAGTGTATGGATAATGATTAATATGTCACTGAATGTTAGACTGAGCCTATTTACTAGTGCTTCATTTGTAAATTACAATTACTCAGAACAAAGACCACTTGACCCAGCTGACAATCTTACAGGTGCAATAAAACTGCATTATTCCTATCAAATAAAGTCATTATGTATCATGCAGCATCACATCACATCACATCTAGTTTTGTTGCGACAAATCACTTGTAGATGGTACAACGGGTGTAATGAATTTGTTTGAGAAATGACTCATGATTGTATGTAAAAGAGTGTGTAAATAAGATTATTTTGCAAGGAAAATTCTCTCCTTCGTGAAGTAAGAGGAAAAAACTAGATCCTAGCATAAACAGCATTTGCGGTAAGAAATCCTCTAAAAACAGATGCTGAATCCAGTTTCAGAACTGTCAGATTCAGATCCGGGATATGGCTTGCTTTTCCGAATCCGAAGAGGTGAGTTATAGCGGATACAGCGTTTGAAGATGCAGCAGATTGCACACGGTTACCCTTAAATAATGCATGATTCTAAACCATATGTTGCGTCTGTCATAACATTTTGTATCGCTACATGTGTTATCACAATCAGATACAAGCTTTAATCCTGTTTGTTTTGTAAATATCTGCTGGCATTCCGGATCTCATCTGGAATAGTTCTCAACGGCACCTGCCGAAGCTTAGAGCAAGGTGCTCCCGTAAAACGCTCCTCCTCGCGTCTTCAGGATAAACACTCCGCTCCAGATGCCATAAATGAACTCCATGCAGAAGAGAAATTAAATTATGGCTCTCGGTTTGGCTGGAAAATGAGAGCTTAAGAACCTTATTGCAGTATTGTGATAAATCAGGGAATTATGAAGGGCCAGATGGATGAGTGTGATTAGGGGGCCGTGTAGAGCCCGGCCAAGCATCACTCACCCAGGAACCTTTCCATCGAGTGGCGCCCACGCACGGCGTTCTTAATCACTCTTTCAAGACTACAGCTGGCCCCTGAGACTAGCTTTCCACTTTGTCCTGTAGATAAAAGCCTGAGGGTAAAATTGAGGTTGTTTCTTGGTGGAACTGGGTTTTGTTTTACTCATCTCTTGGAGAAGTAGTTTGAGTCAACATTTCCATTAGAGGACTTCAAAGTCAAATGCGCAGCATGTGGGTAACCGATTCCTAAGAGGAAGCAACAAAAACACAGTATAAATAGCAGTGGAAGATTAAAGCACCACTCATACAAAAATAAAAATTCTGTCATCAGAATTCATTGTATATAGTCATGCATACATTTTTTTTTGACAGCCCCAGTGGCTATGAACTGATATTATATGGCTCTAACAATTCTTCATGTATTTCTACTTTTGTATTCATAGTGACATATGAACACAAGACATATGACAGGGTGAATATATAATTACAAATTTTCATTTCTTAATATGATACAGCTTAGATACAGCTTAGAACAATGTACTCTTAATACCAACTCATAAATTATTCTTTAAATCCTGCTGTGACATCCTGATACAACCATGTCTTAATAAATATGATGCTGGTGTTCCACGGAGACCCCTCATAGGTCATCCAGAGTTTACTAGGCAATATGTGGAGAAACCAAACCAGAGCCTGACCTGAAACAGCCAAAATCTTTTTTAAAAAAAATAGGGTGTCTGTTGATTTAAAGCCTCCCATTAAACCAGGAGGAAGATGGATACAGTGATAAGCATTGTGAGAGATTTTCCTCTCAGCCCGGCGCGTGAGCGACAGAGAGCGAATCCCACCATTCATAGCGACTAATTGAATGCATGTGCTTGTGGCCATCAAACAAATGAGAATTTGTGTCAGGCCGTGGTTGACATACTGAATTGTGATAGATGATGTTCGTGCGTCAGACTCACATTTCATTCAGCACCGTGAAATGAAATCAAAGCCACTGGGGGAAGGAGAAATTCGTCTGTCACCAAATCTGATTGGCTTGTGCGTTTGCTAGCACACGACAGCATGGAATCTCTCGTGTCAAATGAGATTCTGAGAGAGCGTGTATTACATTTTATGATGAGAGACTTTAGGAAGGTTTTCATTTTGACTGGAGAGGCTGAGATAAACGTTTGTCCATTGTTGGCATTGTGGGAGGAACTGTGCATAGACTCTGTCTGAACCAAAGGCATGATAAGAAGATTGGCTATTCAATAGCATGTCTGTAGATGTGCCTATTCTCTTACAACAGCATCCTAAAATAGATGGGGAACGCACATAATATATACGTTTATTTCTGCTAAATGAATGCCAGGATGAAACGATAGTTTTTAGTAGTAAATAGATTAATAAAAGTGTGTCAGAACTAGTCAGTACAGACATTTAATGCATCCAGGCACTGTATATGCATTGCATACAACAAATCATTAATCAATAATAAATATAGGATAAATATGTATATAGCATGTAGAAATATGCATAGGTTATTTAAAACGAATGCATGCTTTAAATAAGCAGTGGTATCTCTGTCGCTTTTGAAATATTGTGACAGATCTGCTCTACAATTCAACACTTATTCTGCTCTCTTCATCTTCTGGCCTCTTATAATGATCATTGCACGAGAAGAAGAGAAAGTGTACGCTTTTTTATTTTCATTTTACTGCAGTTACTAATGACTAATTGACTTCTTAGGGAGGTAAATGTTTTCAGGGGACACATGACGAGCCCTCAGCAAAAAGCCCTGTGAGGTTTTTTTTATAGATATTCCTCATAGATCTTTTTCATAGGTATTGTAAGAGCCAAACAAAACCAGAAAGTTTATATACGTTATAGGAATTTATGTGGCCTTTTTTGACATTTATGGATTTTGTTTTTCCATGAATTTTCCAGGCCTGGAAATCAAAAATTGTAAAATTCCTTTTATATTCCTGTAGGTTTTCTATGACAGTCATGTAGAATATACTATCCTGCACCAGCCAGGACTTTCATGCTAAATTTTTATTTCAGAACAGATTTATTTCTAAAACACCAAAATGAGTGCAGAGCTTTTGCCGTGAGCTGTTAAGAGTGTGTAGAAGTAATTATTATAAGAAGCTTTCAAAACTAATCAACAGTTCACTGTATGTTTTTTAAAGTAAATCTTGTTTAAGACTTGTAAGTCGGCTTTAACTGTGAGTGCTCATTATGTTTCCTTTAACCCTCCTGAAGCTGCAGGGTGGCTGAGATTGCGTGTGTCATTTCTTTACTGTGGCACGCTGTCAGTGTCGTGAAGGGGCAGCCAATTTAAACATCCCTCTGTGCGGAAGAAGTCTGAACTCTCTGGACCTTCATACAGCTCTGACAGAAAGCTGCTGATTAGTTAGAGTTTGGTGTTATATGCTCAGTGAACGTCAGCCACAAAAAAGACTGTAGGAAATATTTTCTCAAGATGGTTGTCAGCTGGGCCAAAGCAAATTATCCAATAAAGACACAGTACTATTTTTTACTGGAAAATCCACTTTAAGTTAGTGGGTAGTTTCAAAGTTCTGGGCTGTTTTTTTAACCCCATGAATACATTTAGCAATAGGAAAATAGGCTTGTGGTGTTTTAGTCCGCTTCTTAGATTTGAACCTATTTGCTAGAGTACATTTTTTGCCTCTGTCTTTCTTCTTCAAGAGAATGGATCAAATATATTGATGACTCATCTTGCACTGCACAGATTTTTGTCCAATTACATGTTCTTAAGAATGAAAATGCATTTTCCCCTAATCCTATTGGCTCTAGACTAGTAAGCAGGTTCATGGCTGTGCTGTAAAGGAAATGCTAACACGGGACAAAAATATGTGCTTATTAAGCAACTTTGAGATCTTTTAACTTTAAATGAATCTTGCATAAAGTTAAATCAAAAGTAGCCATTCTTCTTACATACATTCTTGAAGATTCAGGTGTAGTAGCCATAACATTCATTCCTACACACATTACCACTGTCAAGAACTGGCTTTAGGCACCTGGGTTTCCTTTATTTAAACTATTTCCATCCGCGATTAAACAGAAAGAATGAAGTAAGCAAACACATAAATGAATACAGTTATCTGAAGTGTGACCTCAGAGGATAGGCTGTGAAATGGGCATCTATATGCATAAGGCAGATCTGAATGACACTGAGCGAGGCAGGATTTCCCCAGAGACTGTCAGTCTCATTACCAGAACCTTCATGAGCTCACAGCACTGACACTACAAACTGCTCTCATTAGAGGGGAGGAGAAGGCAACCAGCCCACCGCATCTGCCCTAAATCTCTATAACGTCGACCAGCTCTCATTTTTATGGCACTGGTAGAGGCCTGGAGAGAGAGGACAATGGCCTTTTAAAAGATAACAATAAAAGCTTTCAGATGTGTCCCATGCTTCAAATGAGAGCCGACAGAAATGTAGACCTTTTATACAGACACTGACACCTTAAGCTTTAACAAAGCAAACATCACTGTGCCCAGAATTGAATTGTTAATAAACTCACCTTTAACCTGGAACTGTTTTAGTCACCTAAGCAAAAATAAATGGCTGGTTTGAAATTTGGTACAGTAAAATTAATACACTCCTGTACAATTTAATGTAGTTCTGGTGGACTCTAAACTTTTTATCAAGAAATGAAACATTTTCCATCATTCACTTACCACCATGTCATTCCAGGCAACTAGGATTTTTTCTTTTGTGAAACACAAAAGAAGGTATTTTGAAAAATGTCTTAATACAGTGGAAGTCAATGCCAGGTTACCAACAAACCTCAAAATTTCTTCTTTTGTGTTGCTCAGAAGCAAATAAGTCGTACAGGTTTGAAATAACATGAGGATGAGTAAATGATGGAATAATTTTCATTTTTGGGTGAACTATCCCTTTAAACAGGACGACTTTCTCTCCTATTAAAAAACGTTTTATCACCCTATTAAAACTTTGCTCAAAAACAGTTGGTATAACATCCACTGCCAGGGGTATGATTCATTTTAAATGCCAAACCTTTAAAATTATATGACCAGTATCCTTCCATTATCCTAAAAGGCCATGTTCCTAGTTTAACACACCGATTCATTTATCATATGGGGATGCATATTAAAAATCACAACCGTGTGTCTCAGCTTTTGAACTTTATAGTTTGCTCTCATATTACATAATTCATTTATGGCAGTGTAAGGTAAGCATTAAAAAAGCTGAACTGTTTAATATGTAGCTGTATTACAGTAAAGTGAGACTCTTTTGTAGGGCCATTGAAAACCATTATAAAAATTGGATCAATTTTGCAGTTCATTACCTCAGTGTGACTCAGATGGGCTCGTTGGATACTTCAGTTTTATTGCTAAAACATTTTTAAATGTTTTTTTTTTAAATTGAGGCCACTGTGAAAATTAAATTTACTTATTTCAACAACATTTAAACTAAATAATACCTTATAAACAACCAAATGTTAATATTATGTGATTAGCAGAAAATTGTCAAGCATGGTTAAAGTGACTTGCAATACGTGTTAAAAGATGACAATGTAGTTTTACTGTGGTAAAACAGTAGTTGTAAAATGTAAAGGACTGGCTATTGCTTATACTGTAAATCTATGCATGATGTACCTACATATTTACATGTTATGGTGTTTGTGGTGACAGTATTTACGGCAGCAGAAGCTTCAGAGTCCAGTAAAAGTTAATATTTCAGATACATTTTATTAGGAGATGAGCATGACAAGGTGAACATGCCATGTACATGGTTTACTGTTTTTAGTGACTATTATTGTTTTGTACTTTTACAGATTAAGTGTGCATGTGTTAATAGAAGACCATAGAGCATTAAAGGTAAGACACACACACACACACACACACTTTTGGACTTAAACTTTGTTTTTATATGTAGCTAATTACAACTAGTCTAGCCTAAACCTAATTTTACAAATTGTCACTGTTTGTTTTGTTCATACTTTTGCAAAGCATACATACACACAAACACGTTAAATGGGTTTTCACACATTTTTGTCGAAATGTCATAGCTGGAGTTGTTAGTACTGCTATAAAGTCAGTGATTTAAATATATTTTCTTCTTTAGTCTGTTTAGTGCAGATTAGAGAAATATATGCACACTAATTTTTATCTTTTCTATGCCCAAAATTGTAAGACTATTATGTTTTCCAAACCACATACATACATAAATCCTCGCAAATCCTCTAAACTCTGTCAAATTTCATCATGCATGCATTATTCACTGAGAAAATGATTTTCCATTTCTTTCCTAAAGTGAATTTTGCCTAATTGTGTTTGTTTGAGGAAGCCTCAGCTTTCCGAACCAGTAAAACTTACAATGTCCAGCAGTACTTTAAGAGATGTTCGCACATAGAACTCTGATGCATGATGCAAGGGGAGCCAACAGTGAGCACAGAGATGTTAATGTAGTCACAAACAAGTGTTATGCTCTCAATCTCTCTCCCCCCACACACACGCCCATATTCTCTCTCTCTTTCCTTGTCTCCCTCACGCCCTCTCTCTGTCTTCAGTAGAGCTCATTATTGTGGAGGTACAGCTGGGTTAGGGGGCACACACACACACACACACACACAGAGGAACACACGAGGGTCACATGAGATGCAAACGTGCTGAAAGAATAATTTGACACCCACTTGGCTATGATAGCCTGTAATTCTCTGACTCTTCCTGAACTCCTCCTCAACACTCACACAGAGTTGCTCTCAGATGTAAAGCACTGCAGAAACGTGCTGGCTCCCCTCTCCATGTTTTCTGAGTCGCACAGCCCATCCTACTCGCGGCTTTACAGCATGTATCAAAGCAATTCACAGCCGTGGCTCAGTTAGAGGTTTAGTGAAGAAAACCTGTGATTTCTGTTCACTCAATTCATTCAGAGCGACAGCGCAATTTGTTTCTCATCGAGATATGGGTAATTTTTTCCTCCTCAGACGTGTCAGAAGGCAGCATCATCACTCAAGGACAATAGGCCCGACAATCCAATGACAGAGGAACACATTTTTCCCTGGAAAATTATTTACCCACTGAAACGAGTCTTGTATCAGGATGTCACCTCTTCCCTACAAAGTGCTTTGTTTATTCTTCTCTATCGTCACTGTTTCTTTTACTATCTCTGTTTCTAGATGAGGTATTATAAAACGTCAAGCTTGTCCTCGTGAGGCACGAGGAAATGAGGAAATAATTAAACACAAGGTTCGTCCAGCACATTGAGCATCTTGAATCTTCATGTTTATTTCAGGCTTTTGGAAAATTATACTGAAGAGATATTTGTGTTGTTTATTAAATTCACTATGTGAGGATAAATGTGGCATGGTTTACTTCTTCTCATTAACTAAAATATTGAGATATGAATGTATGGTGTAAACATCTGTAGACAAGTGCATAAAAACCAGGTACAGACCAACCTGACAAGGGCCGGCAACAGCAAACAGCATTTAATTAAATATTAAATGCATCAATTTTTTTTTTAATTACATTTTCAAAAGTTTGTTATTTGTTATTTTTATTCTTAATTAGTTCCCACTTATTCTTGATAGTTTCCACTTGCTGCACCAAAGTGTGTGTTGGAGGGAAGGATCAATGGATATTTGGCCACACATGGACCGACTCATGCAAACACAGAAAGACAGTGATGAGGTATTTCTGCTGTATGTCAGGTGAGATATAAGGGGGTTTGATATATAGCTTTATTACCGCCCTGCAGTGGCCTCGTGGCCCTGCTGGAAATGTTGTGCTATGTAATAATACACAGTGATGCCATGGCTTAAAATATTATACCTTTGCAGTAGATAATTATGTGGATTCACTAGAATTTATAGTACCTGCACTGTAAATTTTCCTAGTTCTAAGGTTAATAATTC
>JAZGTK010009011.1:0-17685 GCA_036877625.1 Ambastaia sidthimunki | reverse complement strand
TTTTTTTTTTTATGGTGTTTAAAACTAATAATAATCGCCATCAACCAACATTACCGACAGCTAATTAGACATAAATTTTAGCTTGTACTGCAATATCTGGTCACCGCAACGAGTAAGAAAAAACAACTTTGAACCAAGCAGATCGTAAACCTGTGTGGGATTCGATAAACAGTTGTCTACATTTAGATTAAAACTTCTTATTGATACTTTAATACCAACCCCCCCCAATCCCATCACCATCGCTGCAGTCCCCTACAATGTGTCAGGTTTTGACAAGATGGTTCACATTACCCACAATACTTTGTGCTGCTCTAAAGTAAGTCTTTGTGTCTGTCTCTGTCCATGTGCTGGTTACAGGTAGAGCCACTCTGCATGGCAAAGCGTCTCTGCAGATCGAGCAGGTGCGCTCGGAGGACCAGGGCTGGTACGAGTGCAGGGTGCTCATGCTGGAGCAGCAGTACGACACCTTCCACAACGGCAGCTGGGTTCATCTCACAGTCAACGGTGAGAACATCTCCTGAGGGGAGAAGGCCGGGGGTGGGGCTTAATCATGTGATGAAACTGCAGCTTTTACAGAGAATACTGTTCAGCCGGTGAGCATTGTTCAGCATGCAGAATCAATATTACAATTACAGCTGAGATGGAAAACTGGTTCTATCAAGATTTCAGAGCTCTGCTTGGCAAACCAGAATCCTTTTAAGCTGATGGGAGAAACTGTAATAGTTTAGTTTGCCTTAATAATTATGAAACTATTGAAATGCATACAGCTTGTTTTGTGGGTTTAAATGTGTTTAAACATGTTTTTTGCAGCTTAGTCAGTCGATGGCCTGGGGAGGTTGGTTATAGATGAAGTTGGTGGACATTTTTCACAGCTTTTTAGTGTGAGGCGTTTGCTTACATCTCCAGATATGTGTCTCTCTCTTTCCCTGTTGTCTGAGTCTCTCGCCCTCGTGTTTAATAGATGTCTGCATCTGGGGGTGGAGTAGGACTAATCGTGCCTTGATTTCATATTCATTTTTAATATGATCAGTGATTCAGACCTGTGAGAAGCGAAAGAGGAGGTGACTGTCTCACCACTCACGACTGTCTGCTGTTATTCACACAGTGAGTAATACATGTGCTAGACCCAACAAACCAGCCTGCAGCAGCATACCAAAACAATATACTGCCTCACAGCCCTGGTCTAGAGCTTTTGCCTCTGTTTCCATCAGAAGATCTTATTGCCATCTTCCTCATGCGTGATGCTTCCATAGGGACTATATTTTCTCTTGCCATGAGTGCTTAAGTGTAATCATTCCGACTACAATAAATGACTTTTGGTTCATAAGGTTTTGTGCCAATCTCAATATTAAAAACATTATCAACTTTTGGGCAGCAGCCCACTTTCAAAGTAAACCCCTTGGCCTGCTTTGAAATCTGCATGCTGTAGTGGCTAATAAATGGAGTAATATTTCACCAGGCAGAGTAACCATAATATCTATTACACTAATGGAGATGTCTTCCATGGTGCCAAACTACAGTGGCAGATTTGGTCAAGCTCAAGGCTTTTGTTATGTCATATTCCTCGCTCTTATGCCGTTTGAACACCACATTTTGCCTGATTTATTATTTATGGGCTTGGTTGAGCCGCTGGAAACATTATCTTTTCCACGGTGAGTGTTTGCATTTTATTAGATTATGAATTTAATACGATCCATTAAGACAATATGTAAACTATCATAATTCACAGCTCAGTAATCATTGCCTGGGGGTCTATATTTAAATGGCCCTCGGTCGCATATTAATGGTATCGCAAAGCTGCCACTGGCTTAAAGCAAATGCTGACGGGTGCAGATTAATTCCAACACTGGAGCCTTTTGTATTCTTGCTGTACATGTGGAATTAAAGATAATTATGGCCATGTTAAGGACCGCTGTCTCTCCTCGCATGTGTGAGAAATCGTTGGTGTTTGGCATGTTGATGCGTATAGGTGATACATTATGCAACTTTGTTAGGCCTTTATAGTGTCCATTTATTGAATCACAGCCCTAAGTGAGATACAGGCACAACGGAAGTGGTGAAAGCATGCAGTCAATTATGTGGTCGCTTTGATTGAAATTACAGTGGAGGGACGGAAGGTTCTGCCGGGGCAGAGATACATTAGGAAGGAAACAGCGGAGGTAAAATCTCTGATAAACTACTTTAGCAAGAGTTAAAAAAATATTTTAGACACGTCTAATATACCTAATATACTCAATAAGGGCACTTAAGTGCCTGTGAAGTGCTTAAATGGAGGATTAAGCTTAAGAATGAATTTAGATGAAGATAAAAAAATATATTATTAAAAGATATTATTTAAAGACAATATGAATGTCCTGGATATGAAATAACTAAAATATGCAGCTACTTTTAAAGCTGCTATCTAACTTTTTTTTTTAACAAATATCAATTATTTAGCAAGCACATGCAGAGCAGTGTTTAAAACAGTCTCTTTAAACTACCTTGATCCGCAGCAGTAAATTTAAAATAATGATGTACAATTTGAGCTGTTGATCTGATTTCCTGGCTTCACTTTTGGATTCATTTGACTTCAACGTGTGTAAAGATAAGTATGTAAAGATACAGTTTTATGTGTCAGACAGAGATAGTAGTAGAGAAGCAAAAGTTACAGATTTGCAACTTTTAATGACCAATGGAGAAAAATGTGTTGTGCCCCCAGAATAGTGTAGTTATGTCATTTACCAGAAGGGGCAAACTGGTGAAACCAACCACACATTTTCATCTGATGGGGGCTATTACAAAATCATGGGCCACAGCTATTCTGGTAAATGCACTGGTGAAGCACTTTAAACTAAGCGTTCCTCGTTGTAAGATTTCCAAAATGTTTATACATCCTCATAACTCCCACTGTGATTACAATAATCCAAGCAGTGCTAAAAGTTTGTCAGAGATTATAAATAACCAGTGAGATTTATGTAAGATGTTTTTGTTTAATTCAATACATCTCAGTTGGGTACAAATCAGACGGCAGAGTTTTTTTCTGTAGCTGTAGATCTGATTCGAGTTCTGTTGATTATTCATTGTGAAATGAAGCAGCACCTGATATTTTATTTGCTTGCTGTCAGACGCTGAAGTGCGATCCGCAGGAACGGTATAATTAGCACAGCGCTGTCAGCTCTCCGTTAGCGCAGGATATTCGTTCATTTAACATATGCTTGTGAGGTGAGACTCATGCATATTCCAAACCTCAAACAATGACGGCAGCAAGGGTAACAGTCTGCCGCATCTTGTGTGCATGTTAAAAGTCTGCTTGCAGAAATCGCCCTGACTTATTTGGAAAGCGCAAAGTAGCCGGTTCTCCATTTCGGAGATGCAGCTTGAGAAAAAAGAGAGAGAGGACAGAAGTAAAGGGTGTATTATTCGGTGCTTGTGCGTGTGTGTGTTTTTGGCCCGGGGTGAATGAGTTCAGTGTCTGCCTCATCTTTTTTCAGCCGGAGAAATGTCACCTGTGCGGCTGTGGCGGGTGGCGCAAATGTGAACGTTCGTGAGGGTTTATTTCACGGCTTCCCATTTCCTCTCCGCTGCCATTTACGCGCTCGCTCGTTTGCATTAGCGGTCAGTCCGCTAGTTCATTGGTTTCAGACACTTGACGCATTTAATCATTTTAATACAGCTTGAGGGTCTTATAATAACAGACTGAATATTTATCAATATGAATAAATATTGGTAAAAAAGCTACTGTACTTTTTGTTACAATTAAAGGTATACTTTTGTGTGACTGATTGTACAAATTAATTAGTTTATTACGATAAACCACCGTAAATCATTGATGTAATTGAATATCAAGGAAAGGCCATTGCTTACACCGAAAACATCAAATTCTCAAACACTAACAAGCTTTTCTTGTATCATAAACCAGTGAAATTTGGTGTAGCCTCGCTTCATCATCCAGACTTCACTGTTATGTGTTCACTGTCATGTCTCCACAACACTTGCACGTATACACACACACACACGCGCGCACACACGCGCGCACACACACACACACACAAACTCCTGGCCCTTAGGTGCTTTCTGAAATGTCAATATCAGTGATTGCATTGTGTAGATGTTGTGGGTTTTTATATGTCATCAGGGCATTTTACAGAACGTGTGTAATAGCCTTTTGGCTAAATGGCTCATGGTTGGATTTTCAAACAACATGGATTTGAATCTAAATGACACGATGGCTGCTTGATGTTCACTATATTTGATT
Source organism: Ambastaia sidthimunki (assembly GCA_036877625.1). NCBI lineage: Eukaryota > Metazoa > Chordata > Actinopteri > Cypriniformes > Botiidae > Ambastaia > Ambastaia sidthimunki. Next base: position 13,451 of record JAZGTK010009011.1, on the reverse strand, counting down.
TGATAGCAAGCGTGTGAGTGACCTGCAGCCATAGTACAGACTGAAGCCAAAGTCTCCTCACAGTAGATTTTGCATTTAAGACATAAAATAAGAGCCTGGATTAATGTTTCTGTGTAGTGGTTGTGCAGGACTAGTTTATTTGGTCTAGTTGATTTGGCCAATTTGGTAGTTGATTTGATTTTATTTTGTGGTCATTTGAAAGTAATTATTAATTTAATAATTTATTTGCTTTCTGTGTCTGAGATAATATAATAATTGGACCTTCCCCTTGATTCTTTATTCTTCAGACACAGCCATTACAATAACCAAAAAGTACCATGTTTTATTCACCATACAAAACAGCCCAGACACATAGAAGTTAATGCTGCATGTGTCTGGCTTGTCAAGCACAAATGCTTTTTTTTCTGGAAAATATAGAATTTTAGCAATAGCAATAAAAATGCTTTGTAAGCGCCATTAATAACCGTTGAATCCCAGACACTTATTCACACACACTGCACAAGCTTATCTTTATAAGTTTTGTAAGAAACGCTGGTGTTTCATTGGTATTCAAACTGCCCCTCTTTTCCAAAAGCTGCTTTGTTGGGGCAGGTGCTGTCTGGCCTCACAAGGACAGAAACACTGACAGCACTGGTTTCCTGTAGCCGGCGATATTAGCATCCACTTGTGTATGAATCCTATGTGGGCAGTGGCTGTTCTTCCTGCCAGACGGGGTGAGAGGGTGGCCGGCTGCCCATGTGGGCACAGCAGGTGTCAGCCAGGCAGATGTACCCGCTTAAAGAGCAGTACTGTCCCCGTACAAGACACTCGGGTCACCACATAGCCTCCCCTTCATCAGTGCTGCAGTCACGCTTGTCTTTCAGAACATCCTGCCCACCCCCACTGCGGGCACAGATCATTAGCTTCTCATACTGGGTGTCAATCCAACGTACACTGGGGTAGTCAAACCTAGTGGTTCAAGATCTGGATTGGAAACTGAAGCTGAGGGATAATCATTAAGCTATCACCCAGCTAACAATTTTAGATTGTAAGAACGCTTTCGTAGCATTTCCATTGAGTAACAAAAACATTAAAAATGTTGGTTTAAACATTGTAGGAATGTTTTTTATACATTGTATTATAACCATTGCAAGGTTATAAGACTATTCAAACATGTTTTTAATACTGTAATGTTTTTAAAACGTTCCGCTAACTACTTAATAACCTTTTTGATAGATTTTATATCTCCTTAAAGTTCTGCTAATGTTACAGCAAGAATGTTTTTGAGAACTTTGAGAGAACGTTATATGAGCAACTTTGTGTCCGTGAGCAGGACTCTTTACCCCAGTCAAAGGAGCAGCATTTAAGTGTTTGACAGGTTGATTGTAGATTTTTTTGGTGGGATCATTTACAAAAGCAAACATTTTTAACAGCTTATGGCTTGGTGCACAAAATCTGTAGTTTTGATTCAGGTGTTATTAATTATGCATCAATCAGAATTTCAGTGCTAGGCTTGTTTGCTTGCCATCTGTACAGCTTAAGACAGGGATGATAGCTGATGATCAGTCAATGAAAACATAATAATTGTGAGACTTTTATAACAATAAGCCCCAGGAAGCCGTGGTTTGGAATTTAGCTGTTCTAAACTCACTATAAACAGCTTCATGGGCTTATTGCTTTTATAAAACAATTATCCTGTATACCTGGCAATATTTTATAAAATAATCACACAGCAAACAAACAAAACTGTAATGATATTAATACAAAATATTATTGCTTCGTCAAACAACGTAGTTGAAATGGCAACACACGGCAACACACAGATGCAGTGGCACAGAAATAAAGTAATGAGGTGACAGGTGTATGTTTATAGAGTCATTTAAAGTGTTTATGAACATCCAACCAATCATAACAAAGGACCAGACTTTCTGTTTTATAAAAAAATATGTATTTAAAAGCATTCTAAATTTATTAAAAAATGTGTGAAAATCTTCATCAGACAGTGTGTTTCAGGTCAGGCGTCTAAAGAAAATGTTTTCACACAACTAGACGGAGCGCAATGGGAGCAAAAGGATTTGGAGACGTGTCACACCGGCTGAAAAATCGTGACAGTCGTGTCACAAGAAAAAGAGAAAGAAAACACGAAAACGATTCATCTCGACGCAGTGTGCAAGACAATTAAAAACAGCACAGATGGAAACGCCTAGTACTCGATTATACAATTGATTTCAGATGCAGAAAGAAGGAGACCTACTGATATAAAGGCCTGGAGTGAAACAAAGAGGAAAAGTCCAGTCACTGAGCTCTATCCAGACCATCTGTTTGTGTGGAAATGCCTTCAGAGAAGTAAAATATGCCTGTTCTGTGTCACTCTTAGTGTGAGATTCCCAAACAACAGAGTGGTTGTGCAGAAACTAGGGCAGGTGTGTGATGAAGTTTGTTTGTCCTTTAAAGTAACTTCAGGTGTCTACCAAAAGTACTTCAGAGATCCAAATGGCGTTTCCAAAGAGAGAAGCAGTAGTTTTTAGTGTATATTAATTTGTTGAAGATTTAATGCTGACTGTAGCAAGATGTTTTGGACTATAAAATGTTTTCCCCTGTGTCTTGTCTGCAACAGATTGCACTGTGTGAATGAAAAAAACTGGTTGTCACAGATGGACAGATGTTTAGATGTATTATTTGCTTTGCTTTGCACCAGATGTGGGTGCTGTTAAAAGCACAAGCATATTTTTAGGGGTTGTGTATACTGTTTGTTATATAAAATATGGCGTAATTATATAACATGCTCCCATATGGCACATGTAGAATCTGCAGATCTTTATTTAGCATTTTTTTGTGTCGAGTTTTGAGGAAATCTGTGAAATTGGTACTGCTGGGCCGGGGAGCAACTGGGGGTAAGGTGCATTGTCCACGGCCCCTCAGTTCGAACCTGTGGCCTTCGGGTTACAAATATGGCTCTCTAACCAGTAGGTCACTTCTACCAGAAACAGTGTAGGAACCATTTAACATTTTACCACGTTTAAATCCATTCTGCTGAGTTCTGCTTCCCCCGCCCCACAATCAGCAAAGAATAGGTGGAAAAGTGGGCAGATGTCATGTAGTTTGTGTTTACTCTTAAGTGTTTTGCTCTTAAGCACTCCGTTACTATGGCAATATTCTCAAGTGTGCACTCGTTGACTTATTTCACTTCATAGAGTCAATGCACAAGACCAAAAGTCTCTCTGGTGCAGAGATGCTGATGGTCTTATTCTCTGTGACTGCACCGCCTTACCATGAGTTCCCAAAAATATTAAAAATAAAACGCTCTGGACTCAACATGTCTTTGCTTTGTTTTTCTTGCAGCACCCCCTACGTTCACGGAGACGCCGCCGCAGTACGTGGAGGCGAGGGAGGGTAGCAGCATCACTCTGACCTGCGCTGCTTTAGGAAACCCCAAGCCGGTGGTCACCTGGCTGAGAGAGGGAGAGCAGCTGAGCAGCACCAAGAAATACACGGTATCTTCAGTACAAAACCTTCAGTCTCCATCTGAGCTTTATTAAGAATATCTAAACATCCCTTAAGCATGATCAGTTAATGTAAGAAGAAATTAAGACTTGTTCTCAGAGAGGGTATCTTGAAATGCACTACAGGTCGGTAGTATGCAGACACCTCCTGCTAATTGATGGGTTTGGCTAAGCCCCTTAATTCCATTGAAGACAAATCTTAATACATACAATGGCATTCTAGAGAATTGCGTGTTGCCAACTTAGCTTCAATGGTTTGGGGAGGGCCAGCAGGACAATGGCCCTGTGCACAAAGTGAGGTCCATAAAGAAATGATTTACTGGAAGAGCTTGACTGGCCTGCAATGAACCCAAATTAACACCTTTGGGATGAATCGGAACGCTGACTGTGAGCCAGGCCCCATTGCCCTACATCAGTGCCTGACCGCACTGAGGCTTTTGTGTCTGAATGGGAGCAAATCCCCACAGACATGTTCCAACATTTAGTGGGAAGCTTCAGAGTGGAAGCTGTTAGGGAACACCAGTGTCCTATTAATAGCCACAGTTTTGAAATTAAATGCTCAAGCGCATATGGGGGTGTTGTTTGTCTTGTTTGGTGTTCGGTAGGTGATCCATAAAGATTAACTCTTATATAGTGTATATATATAGTTCTTACCCCATTGATCAATTGTTTGTTTTGTGTAAGTTAAAATTTACTGAATATGAGGAAGAAAATTTGCCAGTAGAAAAATAAACTTAATTTTAAGATGTATTGTCTAAAAATAAGTCCGCTGTTGTTGTACTCAACGCTATTTTGCTTGTTTTAAAGATGTTGGTATTTTTGCTAGAAACTAGTTAAAAAAGCTTAGAAAAATATATTATTTTCAGGGTTTCTTTCTGTACGGCACAATTCCAGATGATTTAGCATTTCTTTTAGCCAGTAGCTGCCTCGAAAAAGCAGAAAATTGATGATGTACTTTCCTAACATAGCGTGTTTGAATTTAGTCTAACGATGAATTTGGTCCCCTGCGAATTCCGCTGTCTCCCTTTTCTTTTGGAAATGAAAGCATGAATCATCACAACCTATTTGTAGGAAAATGCTCTGCCAGTCGCAGCCCGTGTCGGTGGTCTGACAGATGAGGAACATACGCCTGCAGTGGAGGCAGGAAAAACTGACAAGCGTGTTTCCACCGTACGCTACATGCAGTTTGTGAGAGAAGAGGCGACGCAGGTTTTGACAGAACAGGCAGTCAGTCTGGCTCCAGCAGGCATTGCCTCTCAGCACATCAGAGGAGCTGCCCCTGAGGAAACAGACAAATAAAAGACGGGAGAGACAGTGTAGTCGCTTCTGTGTCTTATGTGTGTGTATGTTTGCTTTGATCCGTTTTCGACTAGCCACCTGCACTGTCTTTGTTAGCCGTGTTCCACATGTTCTACATATCCCAGCATGCAGTTGGGCACGGCTAAAATGTACGCAAGGCGTGTTTGAGAGCCATTTGCCGTACTGTGGCTGCCAGTCTTAATCAGCGGGGGGTGATAAACAGGAGGTGATGGCTGTTTTTGGCTTCATGACTCTCTAACCTCATGACCTTACGTATCCTCCTATGCTTTGAGGCGGCAAAGAATTTGCCCAATAGGATGTATTTACGATGCCTTGCAAAGCTGTTTGGTGGGTGATCCGTGGAGATGGAAGTCTGTGAGTTGCCATATTTGCATATGTTGCATTTGAGTCCTCCTGGGAATCTAGAAGTAGGCGAAGCGATTTTGTTCAGGAAAAAAAAACAGATGCTTTTTCCAAGACAAAAAGCTCTTAGTGCTAATGCTGTGCATTAGCTTTGTAATCGGTGGAAACTGATGCGTTATCTATGTAGTTTCTTATTTTGCGCAGGCACAGAGAATTGTGGGAAATGTAGTGTTGTGTCTGAATGTTAAGCTAGAATAGGAGAAAATATTTTACCATTGACAAATGACAAACGTTAGCATTAAGCATTTTACTTCTTACTATTTTTCACTTTTTTTTTATAATCATTGTGGTGTCATACATGCATGTTCAGTTTATAAATAAATCTGAAAAGGTTCCAACCTGACTTAAATTCAAAACATGCATGTTCACGTTCAACATGCATGCCACTCATGCATGTTCAGATTATAAATATGATTGTTTCAACCGGAATTAAATGCAGCATTAATCCCTGACCCTTCACCGAAACATTTCTGCTTGACTTTTATGTCAGAAAATGTAAATGCTGGCAGAAGCCAATACAACTTGCATAACATTTAGAAAATTGCACCATATGCTACAATTATTCTTAATGTGGATGCAGTTAAATTGTATCAAATGTATATTTCATTATTTCTTCTGTGTAGAGAGGGCATTCATCTTCAGTTCCTTGGCTCTGACTTTTAAAAGCTGTTCCCACTGCTTACCAGCCGAAGTCACAGATATTTACTCAAAAGAACCGTGTCATGACCTCACCTTTAAGAACAGTGGTGAGGAGGTTGGTGGTCCTCCATTTTGTTTCCCGCTGCTATGGCTAGAACCTGGAGAAAAGCAGGAATGTGAGGAGGGGGTCCGCAGGCTAAAGTGCAAGAGACACAGATGTTCGCCTCGATGTGCCGGGCTCGTTTCTCACCCGACCCTCCTTCACAGCAGAGCGTGTTTAAATAAAGCTCTCGGCACACACACAGCGTTTCAGAGAGTTTATTACCTGCTCCGCTCTGAGTCATCAGTGTGATGTGGCCATCAGTGACAGGATAGTGATGAAACAGGCCATCGTGTGATGTGCTTGGAGGATTGTGTCAGTTGTCCCCAGGACCTGACACACCCTGAGATATTGTGTGGGAGGAACAACAAGGCCGGTCTCCTCTGGCTAAAGCTATTGATGTGCAGGGAATGAAACACAACCCGCTTCTCTTCGAAAACTTCCTGTCAGGAACCCACGCAGTAATTCACATCGTCCATCACGTCATGTGTTTGGGGAGGTGCACCCTTTTAAACCTAGAAGAAACCGATGTTGTACAATACTTCAAATCAGTAACTGACAGGCATGCAGCAAAATACGTTTCTGGCTGACTGGTTTCTAATTTTATTTTATTTTTTTATGATTTGGTGTAAAGAACAGCAATTCATATTTATCCTTGAATATGCAAAATACAGCAAAGGCCCTTTGACGTGACTGAAATGTCCCAGTATTTTCCCCAGTTCTGTTACATACATTTATGATGTAAGCAATGTATGTCCTTGTAATGATATACAGTGTTTGTTAACACCTAATTTTTCCTCATATCAAAAGTTCAAAGCAACAATAAGTGTTAAAAAACATCAACCTTTTATGAAAAAATCTCAAATGCTTCATAATTTATTTCTTTTTAGAGTTAGCCTGGGGTCTTGACTAATTTACACAAATTTAATTTACACCAACAGCATACTAAATAAAATTTGGTTTACCCACGTTTAATGGGTTGTTTATTCTTTCTTTAAAGTTCAAAGCAAACTGTCTGGTCAATTCTCTGCTCTAAGCTCAAGTAAATGTTTCTACTGTTATATACTGTGTATTCGCTTGTGTACTCGCTTGTTCAACTGGTTCTGTGATTATATACTGTATCTGCAACACTTTTCATTAGAATATCAGTGAATCAGTAGCAAAGAATCAGTTCAGCTATTTCTTTAGATTCTAGTGGCAGTATGAATATTAAATGTAATGAGTGTTTTGTGGTTGTTTTAGGTAAGTGATGGTAGTCTGATAGTGCAGGCCATTGCACGGGAGGACCGGGGAGCCTACAGCTGCCGTGCCCACAGTGACCAAGGGGAGGCGCTACACACAACACGCCTGCTGGTTCAAGGTGAGATTGCCAAGTCTATTGTACATCAGTGTTTATATGAATTTTAAATAATTAATTGTATAGAGTAGAAGTGACAAGTAAAATCCTGATATATATATTTTCCTAGCTAAAAATAACAATACAATTTATGTTAGCAAATGAATCAATCCAATAGGTGTTTTTATGATTTAATTTTACTTAAAAAGTCAAATATTTAAAACTGTGTATCCAGTGGATTCTGTTCGGGTTACGGCTAATTGCAGTGTGCGTGTTGCTAGCACACATTTGTTGTTTGTTGCAGAAAAAGTTATTAAAAATACTTGTCAGTTAAAAATCTTGTGAAACCGATAGTCTAGAAAAGCCAGTGAATGCATTTTATCATTAATGTTTGTCTGTTTTTCTCACTACTGTGGCCATTGTGTTCTGTCAATACTATGCAAAAAGAGGCAAACACTCTGAGACTTCATTGCTCTCTGGTTAATTAGCCTCTTTTAGTGAATCCGTGCGCAGACACATCAGTGTTGTCAAAGTCTGGCCTTTACGTCTCGTCACTTTAAACATGTCTGCGGCAGTCAATACGCTCAGTCCTCTCCATCTGCATAGACCACTTCCTGTCACTCAGACCCTAATGGAGCCTTCCAGTAGAAGCTGTTTACAGCCCTGCTCAGAGTGATGGAGGTTATATACTGCAGGTTTACGGTTACCATATCCTAATACACCCTCCCTCACCTTGGGAAAGAATTGTTTATTTATTCACTTATAGTTCATATGAGGATCTTTCATAGCTTTCTTGTATCTTGTCTGTGGTGCCGTTTCACCTTGACGAGAAGTCTGAAATCAAACAATCAAAAATTTCTTTACAAACTTATAAACATTAAAGTTACCTTAAGGTCAAGTAACAGCTATATTATCCACATTAGAACAGCCAAAAAAGTGTCTGTTTCTCTGCTTTTAGGTTTAATTTTTTACATCTTAGGAGTAACATTGAAGGACAAAGTTAATACTTAAATGACACATTGCTCAAGTCTTTTTATGTATGAAATGTATGTTAAAGTAATAAAATTTTGCACTGGGGAACCAAGAAACTGCTTGACCTTGTGGTGGGCAGCTACAATATGCTGGTTCCTCAGCAACATTTAGTCAATACTCAATACTGCAGATCAGGACACATTCATTCAGGACTTGAAGAAACATCTGACCTGTTTGGTCTGCTGTAGCTAATTGACGTGAGGGCAGTCTGTTTGATATGTGTGCGTGTCTGTCACTCACGTTGAATCAGAATAATCCTGATTCGCTCTGAATCAGCTCCTGGTATTGGTCTCTCTGTATGGCCTCAGCATTAGTACTGCATGATGAAGCGGTTTCAGATTATTACCCGTGGACTGTGTAGTCTGACAGCTAACATGGGAAAACTGTCTGTCACTGGCTCTGTGGCTTTCACTGCAGTCAGATTTATGGCAGTGGAGCGTGGCCATGAATACATAACAGCACGCTAACCCGCAGCCTTTACTGGCAGACACAGAAAGTTTAGAGGACATGTGTGATTACAGGGGACACATGCAGGCTTTACTGGAAAACCATGAACGTGTGGAGCCTCTTGTTCATGCTTCATGCTTTAAAGTCACAGTGAAATCAAAATATACTATTCTTATGCATGGAAAATTGTAATGTTTATTATAAATGATTAATCCATGCATTTTTTTTATTTTTTAATTGAATTATTTTTTAAACAGAATCATGTCCCAGTTTTTTTCTCATTCCTAAAAGCTCTTTTTACTTGGATTTCATCACCATGATGAAGAAAAGACTGTCACAACTTCTGTTTCATTATGACTGAAATGAGCTGCATTGAATATGTACAATACAGTATATTTTCTGATGATTTTGCAAGCACTATTTTATTTACCTTACACAACATTATGAATATTGTGATCGGTTTAATGTTCTTTGTATTTGCGTGTTAAGTTTCCCAGAGAAAGAGACTTAACAAAATAAATATGTTCACAAAATAACGTGAGCATTATTGTTTGTTATTTTGCTCAGCTCTACCTGGAATAAAGAGCTTTAGATGGCATGATTCAGAGTGTATCATCTGCTCAGGTCTGAGCACCAACAATTCAGATGGAGACACACAAGAGCTGTGCCGAGCCAAAATTGCCTTGGCCATGGGCTGTTTTGTTTAGTAAACTAGCAATATTGTTTTCACAAAAAGCAATATTCTCATGAAGCCACCGGAGAGGCACTCTAGTTAAAAACCTGCTTCAATAACTCGAGCGCGAGCGATCGCGTTAATATTTTTAGACGCTTTCAAGTGATGCCTTTTGCGATTTCATTTTAATAAGCAAAGCCGGGCTACTGTCAATAATCCCCATAGATGCAATGTCATTAAGAAAATATACAGGAAGCTCTCAGCCTGGTCCACACATTAAGATTAGAAGAGATTTCACCGCTAGTCATGGGTTTGTTTATGCTAACGGCAAATCGTTTGCGCTGTATCTTTCTGCAGAGCACCTGCAAACCTCACACTGGTCACAGTGTCAGGGCAGCTTGCCTTCCTACCCACACGTCTAATTAAGAGTCTATTGGCAATTTAAGTGACAGCCTCATGTGGGTAGGATAATATTCTCTGTGGGCTAGTCTGACAGCAGCATCCCTGCCGGTACACAGGAATCGGTCTTTTGTGCACAGGTTTATATATACATTTAAACTGGGAGGAGAATTAAGATAATTGGAGGTAAACCACACTTAATAGTGTGTATTAAGCAATGGGAAAAGTGTACAGTAAGTACAGTATAGATTGAAAGCTGAGCAGCCAAACACGTAGTCACACTATTACACTGTTAACGTGTGTGAATGGTGTGATAAAATCACTTAACAGTTAAAAAAACTTGGTTACATTGGCTTGGTGAGATAAGGAAACCAAAAAAGCAAATGGAAGAGATGTGAAGGCTAACTATAACACAGTGTTTAAATGGACTTGAATTGTGCATCGAAGACTTCCATTGCAAGTTTATTGTAAAATTATCTTTTCAGTAGATGCTGCACATATTACGCTAAAAAAAGTTTGGAATAACCGTCTTGCCTATAACACAAACCTCTGTGTGTCTCCACCAGGTCCTCCATACATTGTATCACCACCTGAGAACATCACTGTCAACATATCCCAGAATGCCCAATTTACGTGCCAAGCAGAGGCGTATCCTGGCAACCTGACCTACACCTGGTTTTGGGAGGAGGACAACGTCTACTTCAAGAAGTAAAGTTATGATCGAGTTCACTACTGTGCCAAAAGCCTCTTTAAGCCTTGAAAACAGACAGTTCCTGTGTGTGTGTTTGTGTGTGTGCGCGCCACAGTCACACAGTTCAGATTAAAGCCACATATTTTTAGAGCCAGAATCCCTGAATCTCAGGCCCTCTGCAGCTGCATTAGGATGGATGGTGACGCAGTGACGCGGAGGCACACACAGCAGGTTTTTATGCCAGGATGGGAACATCTTGTGACACTGTGCTTGTGTCATCACATGCCTAAAAAAACATGCTGATCATCTGAAGAGGAGCCAGGAGCCGTTCTGACTCCCCCATGCGTGGCCGTATTGACCCACTATATGCAGGCCTGTGGTCTGTTCCCTCTTTGTGGAAACCGTCCAAAATAGTGTTTGAAGGTTTCCGGTACTTTTGAACGGAAGGATATTCACGGGAACATTTACACTGCTGGCCAACACGCTGCTGAACTCGTATCACACCTCATTCACATTATTGCAATTAATCATGAAATTATTTTATTTGTTTAGTAGTAGTTTTATTTGTTTTGCAGACAGACATACATGATCAAGGTTGTAATCACAAAAGTCACAGATCAGTATCACAAAATCAGCACAGAAATGCAAATGTTTTTGGTTTCTGGGCCTGGCAATGAGCCAGGTGGAGACGGCACAAAGCACATTACACAAAATTTACAGAACAAGAGAATGTTTATTTATAATGTTTAACATTAATAACATTTATTTTTATATTCACAGGATGTTTCTCTAAGTAATATTGTTCCTGTAACTCTTCACCATTTTAAAAATATGCAACGTTTTTACCACAGAACTGTTCACAGAATTCTACTGTGAGAGTATCAGCTGTATCAGCCCTAGTTCTTCTGTGCATAATCATAGGATAATATTTTTCAAACAGATTATCTCTCTTCTCTTCCCTGCAGTGATCTGAAGCTCCGTGTGCGCATCTTCATCGACGGAACCCTCATCATTTACAGAGTGAAACCAGAGGATGCTGGGAAATACACCTGCAGTCCCAGTAACAGTCTGGGCATCTCTCCCTCTGCTTCAGCTTACCTGACCGTGCAATGTGAGTTTGACCTCTTAACTGCACCAGCCCTGTGGCTGAAATCTCAACCCTCCCTGCATGCCTCTGAAGTGTTTTAGGTAAAGTGTGGTACCGTTAGAGCGGATAATTGGTAGAGACTGAGCTATTTACACTCTTTTGATGCTGTGGTGGCTGCCAGGCATCTGAGATATTCTAGTTGCTGCGTCTCTCTGGAGCATTTGAGTGTTCACTTCCATCTGCACCAGAAGTCTCGTGGTACTGCAGGAAGTAGCAGATAAGCCCAGAATCTGAGCTGCTTCTGTCTGTACAGCCATTTGTTTGTCTGTCTGTCCGTCTGTCTATGCTAATATTTGTCCCTTGTCTCATTTTTTGTTTGGAAATGACAGAATGGAAAATTATTAATTCCTGACATCACCATGACCAATTTTCAAATATAAATGACAAAATGGTCAACTTGTTTCTATGCAATATTATGAAACGAAAAGTTCCAACTTTAAAAACCAATTGAGGCAAGTTTAAAGCAACTTACAGTGTTTTAAAGCTGCACATTTTGGCATTATGTTCTTGTGACCCACTGAATCATCAGAAAAGAGGTCAAGGCGTGGCAGGGGGTCCTAATGCATTAAACAAGGGGGGATGTAGCACAGCAGTCCAGGCATCTGAAGAGAGAATTCTGGAAAGCTGTGTTACATTCTGTCTTATGCAGAACAGTGACTGACTCTCTCATTAGCAGCTTGCGTGTCTGTGCCTCTGGGGTTGTGCTTCATCAGTCAGCAACACCCCAGGCCTACTACAGGTGATAGAACATCACAGGAAAAGGGCTTTAAATAACATTACATTTGTATCACTCATATCATGATGTCACACTGGCACAAAATGTTTTACACTTTAAACATTAAAAAATGCACCATATTTAGAATTCATGCTCCTACCCTTATTGACCATAATTTATCAGTGCATGGTATTGCGAACAAAAAAATGTATTCTGAAATAAAAAACATTTTATATTATGTTTATTATTTTTTTACAGGTGACGTCATAAAACACTCTTATTTTTCAGTCTTCACAGTCATGAATTTTGATTTGCTAGCAGATGGTTGCAGACAGTATTAGAGAAAGAACATTCTCATTCTAGAAAGCATTTGATTTGAAATCTGTGTAGTGCAAGATGAGTCATCAGTCCAATTTTCTTTCCAATCAATTTCCAATCCTTAAAGAAAGGTTTTAAAAGTTAGTTCTGCTAAAGTTTGGGAGTACACTAGCATATTGACTAGATGACCTCAAGGCTAACAAACAGAATTAAAGCAACATATTTCAAGTTCTGATTTTATGTGCTCTTTAAACTTTCCAGTTTTTTAGTATTATGCCATTGGGAAATGTCTTCCAATCAAATGTTCCACATCTTATCACCCATGTTCCTCATTTCTGTTCTCCACAGACCCTGCCCGTGTTGTGAACATGCCACCTGTCATCTATGTCCCGAGAAAATTGCCCGGAATCATTCGCTGCCCAGTGGACGCCAACCCCCCAGTTACATCAGTCAGATGGGAGAAGGACGGATACCCCCTAAGAATTGAGAAGGTCAGTAATCTGTTGACTTTTGACATCTGAAATGTCAAGACTCTTGACTGTCACTTCAGGCTCTGTTGGAAAGCACTACACATCACTGATTGTGCTCTTCTGCATCTATTGTAGTATCCTGGATGGAGCCAAATGGCAGATGGAAGCATTCGAGTTGCAGAGGTCACTGAAGACTCCCTTGGCACCTACACCTGTGTGCCTTACAATGTCCTAGGTACCATGGGACAGTCCCCTCCGGCCACTCTGGTGCTAAAGGTGA
>JAZGTK010009010.1:0-17685 GCA_036877625.1 Ambastaia sidthimunki | reverse complement strand
ACCTTTACTGGCACTGGTGTCACCACCAGGAAATTGCCACATTCCACTTGAAAAAAAATATTCCTAATTTCCTGCTTCCTTTTAATACATGGAATCCTGCCTTTAAACCAGTTACAAGAAATTCTAGTAAATTCTAATTGATTAAGATATTAGTGACATTGTCTAATGTTCCATGTAAGATGTCCTTTTTATTCAGTTTAAAAAATATAAAAAAATATATGACCTTGACATGTTTTTTGGTGAAATTGAACTTTTGGTGAGTCTTTGGTGAGAACTGTGTGTGTTTCAGTCGTCAGCAGTTACTAATTCAGACTCTGGGGCTGTGGGCCATGCGCAATGACAGTTGGGCCAGCTGTGTTCTTAGCAGACAAGAATTAAACAATGAGCCACCCCCACTAAGTATGATTCCAGCTAGCAAGAATACATCCTCAAGCTGTTAGTACACTAACTTTCTTTTAACTGATATAACTGAGAGAAAGTTTAGACTTATGGGGGTGCCTCACAAGGAACTTACACACAGCCTGTCGAACACAAAAACCTTCATGTTCTTAATTTCCTGCTCACTCCTAATACAGGAAATGCTGTATGAAAATAAATATAAGAAAGAATGATTCTGTGACCACATCAAGATTAAATATATTTTTATTTTGTCAAAAGGTATTGAGGAAGAAAAAATCACTTTGCTTCTCTCTAGTGGGAGTGAAACTAGATGTGAATGTGCTTTGGTAAATGTGTGTTTGATTAAACACACCTAACCTTGTGTAAACATTTCTCAAGTAACATATTTACTGTATTATTATAAACATTGGTGGAACCTTAGAATCCATTTTTTTATTGTATTATTTGTGTCTCCAGCATCAACATTTCAAAAATATTATTTTAAAATAGACAACACTACCCTAATCTTTCATTGGTCAGAGAAACAGATGTTCTAACCCAAACCTACACAAGTGGTGGAGCCAGTTTTGTCAGCCGTGGCCTACTGGTTGGAGAGTCAGACTTGTAACCAGAAGGTTGCTGGTTTGATTAATAACTAAGGTGTCTTTGAGCAAGGCACCTTAACCCCTGATTTCTTCCTGGGTGCCACAGTGCTGCCCATTGCTCCATGTTTGTGGTCATGGTTTGCAGCGTGGGTGTTTACAACCCCCTACTCCAATGTATGGTGTTAAATGCAGAGGACAAATTCCAAGTATGGGTCACCATACTTGGCCAGCACGTCACTTTGCTTTGCTTCACTTCATTTCACTACTCAAACAAACAGCAGTGTTTTTTAAAGCCACAGATTTATTGGGAAACCCACCTATCAGTGATTTCATTATAGTTGTTCCTACATGTTAAGCTGAGATAGGAGAAACTATTTTAACATTAAAATAACACATTTCATCTTCATAAGAAGATCCAAAATCATAAGAAGTTTTAGATCATGGTGGTAACAGAAAGAAATAAAAATGAATAAATAGAAACAATGGCTTATCAACAAATTTGAAGCAAAGTATTTTTTAAATTATTTTTTATTTATGGCTGTTATTAAAACCACTCATGACACTGCTTTCAAATCACTAACCCAAACTATGAAGCTCATATTCTGTTAAAGTTAAACCCTAATGTAGTAATTTATAAATGCTAAACAGACTTGTTTTCTGATTAAAGCAAATTACAAATAGTGCACAAAGAAACTTATGTTTATGATACATCCAATATTGTATTTCTGTATTTGGAATTGTATGTAATACGAAAGCTATTGAGTTAAGATGAGACAGCAAACAAAATAAGCTTAATTTGCTAGGTGTGATCATCATGTTCTACCTGGAATGTGTCAGTTTTCAGTTTCAAGGCTTAATAAAACTTAATAGTTTTTCACAATAGATGTAAATATCACAATTTTTAATTTTATACCAATTTACAGTTTACTATGTGATGAGGTATCACAACATTTTAATTATATCTCATGGAAAACATCAAACTACAGGTATGTTGTGTTCTACAATCAAACATTTAACAATTGTAACAACTTGAAATGCAGATAATAAATACATAAAATCAACAGTAACTGTGCTAAACATATGTATAGGACTACCTCTGAAAGGAACACAGAATTCTATTTAAATCATTCTAATAACTTAGAAAATATAAAATGGCGCGTAGCCCGTCAAAATACCCTGACAAATCTTTTGACAAAAGAATTACTGGTGTGTCAACATAAATCAGATTATGCAGATGAGATAATCACACCTTTCCATGTATTGGTCTTCAATAGCAGATAATGTAAAACTTTTTTTAAATGATAATTGCAGTGACTTCACATTACAATAAATCTTCCACTTTGCCATTCCTTCAAGATTCTTAGTTCCTTCATTAGCAGTCATACAAGAGAGACACTCTGATCAGCCACAGCACAGGCAGCCAGCAGAGGCTCGCTAAAAGCATGCTGGACTACATGCAGTACAGCCACAGAGTCAGGATCGTAGAACAGCAGAGTCTGACTGGGCCAGTCCAGCAGCAGGCCCACCCTCTTGAGCTTTTTAACCACGGCTATCCCCACATTACATCCATCATGGCAAAAGGAAAAGTCTCCATTGTAATTGGAGAAGACCCATGATTTTGTGTTGTAGCCCAGCCGGGCAGCATTGTTGGACCCCTTGCGTTCAATGCTGGCATAGCATACGCCCACTTTAAAGGCAGCGCTCATGCCCACGTCGAGTACCCAGCTGTGGGTGCCGGAGGACATGGGAGGAAAGCAGAGGGCATTGGGCCAGCTGTCAAAGCGTGCTGGGTCATAGGGGGGTGACTGACGCTGGCGTTTAGGCAGGAAAGTTAAAGTGCGTTGATCGTCAGAGAGGGAGAGAAGCGGGCTGACCGTTTGCTTTGCAAACTGTAGCTTAGTTGAACTATGGGCTGAAGAAAAATAACAGATGGATACATAAGTCGTTGAGAGCACGAGAATGGTACATTTACACTTATGTGTTTTAGCACTGGAGGTCAACAAATTGTTGATTGTAGCTGCTATTTGTACTGCTATTAACATTATGTTATTATTGGAATTAATTGCAGCATTAACGTACATAATGTGTCATATCATTAATAAGATGAAGAGGATAAATGCATTAATCAAACTCTCTTCTGACAAGGTTTACCATGCATATTTTTTACATGTCCCGCCCTGTATGTAAATAGATACAAATGACAGTGTGCAGGAAAATTGTTCACTTTTACTGGGCAGCTGACATGAAGTGTAATTTTACAATCTCAGAAGAACAATGGCAACCTCACAGAAAATGGCAATTCATTTTTTTCTTATAATGTACTGGAATTTGACTGGAATGATAAAACCACAGATTTTAACCATAAACATAAAATTTTCTAATTTGTTCCAATTTTTCATCTAATTCTGATCAATTGCGGCAGTTGTCTGTGAAATTGCACACAAACTGTACAAAGTTTCCCCAGTACAAAACATTACAATACAACCTTAACCATGTTGGTGTAAAGTGCACATGCCCATTTGTTTTCTACCCTATCAAACTCTCCTACACTCATGCAAGGTCCAAAGTCTTCATTTCTATGAAGTTAAACAGTGCTCAATTTTGTAGAACCATCATGTCAAATGAGAATGGCTTATAGTTTTTAAATTTAAATCCACATGAATGCTAGGTGGTCATGGAATCAGATTAACTATTTTCTGCGTAAATGTAGTTGGAAGTCCACTTACCAGATGGTCCAAGCAGTATGGCACTAGCCCATAAACCCACCAAGAGTTTACTGAAACTATATTCTCTATTCAGACTCAGTTGCTCAGTGTCTCTGGGTTCACCAACACCTTCTGCATCCTCAACCCTGACACAATCATGTACACAAAAAATTATTACATGAATAAATATCACTTTACATTAAAAATTAATTTCACAAATTGTAAATGTTTACACTTACCTGTCAGTTATTTCCTGGTTAGAGTTCTAAAAGTAAAGAATGAAAAACAACAACCAATAGAATATTACTTATTATTTGTATTTTACAAATGTACTTTACAATTGTATGTACACATTGTATCATATTTATTTGGCATTACAGTAATAAAAATAGGATTTTACTAGAGTAAAATATGATATTGCCACGGTGTGTGTATGAGTCATCCAATGAAATAGAATAGATAATCTCAAAATACTTTTAATATCAAAATTCAGAAACGACTTTCAGAAAGGGACGATCTTGTGGGGCGTGGAGCGGAGAGAACACCAGGGCGAAGCAGATGGAGGGAGGAGCCAAGGCATAAATCCTTTGGAACTTTTGGGTGAAGTTTGGAGGCCTACTGATGCATACGCAGCTGGTGGAGTCAGAAACCCAGGTGGAACTGGGGAGCTGATGGACCGGGGTGACATCAATGACCCAGGGGTCCAAGGGCGAGCCTTAGGCTACAACGTCCAAGGGGGCCTGGCAGACTGGGCAAAGGAGAGAGGAGCTGGTGGAGCAGGAGGGATGACGAACTGAGGCATAGCTGGAGGTCTGGAAGTTTAAAACTGAACCAGAGCAATGATGGACCAAGGTAGAGCCGGACAGATGAAGGAATGCTAAGGTTGATGGATTATGGTGGAGGCAAGGGAGTGCAGAGCCAAGATCAATACTAAGGGCTGAAGGTATGTGATAGAGTCATGTGCCCAGAAGGATGAGATGAGCTGGGTGGAACCAGCAAGGATGAAGGAGTCAAGGAGCTGGGTGGGACCAGCAGAGCATGTGAGTTTTGTGTAGTGGGTTGAGCCAGTGGGGTATCCCAAAGTAATGGGGTAGGCACGATATGGGGCAGGATTGGGTCATCCAACAAATTAATAGCAGTAGCAGATGGCTGAGGAAACAACCAAGGGGCAGGTCACGGGTAGAGACTCCACAACCAACTCAATGAGCCAGCATTTTTAACAACCAAAAGCTCTGTGAGGGGCTCAAACATCAGGTCCAGCCTAAGGAAGAACATTATGGCTGACTTTGGCTCCAGGACGGATGTTGTGGGTGGAAAAGTGAGTCAGGAATGGGAGATCTAGAAACTCATAGACATGGTTCTCAACTCAAAACACCATGCCAAAACCCGGACATAGACTTGAACGGGACTGACAAAAAAAATTACTGAACCATGGGTATGGATACATAAGGCTGAACACGAGAACTACAACAATGCACAGGTCTAATCAGGAACCAAGAAAACTAACAAAAAACGAGGGACTAGTAAGTAGGGACTAATTAAAATAATTAATAATTACCTCAAATAAACTAGGAACAGAATACATGGAAACAAGCAAAAACAGAACAAGGACACGACAGATATTTCTTGAGTTTGGCTCTGTCTTTTAATTTCATCAGTCTACTTCTAAAGCAAAATTTAACACCTAAGTATAATAAAAAATTTTTTGTATGTTTTTTTATTGTACTCATATTTAAACACAATATTCCTGTACTTTCTTAACCTGTGTCTGTTTTATTCACTCACCACAAGCATCATATCTGTGGAGTGTGTAAGTTTGTGCACCAGACTGGTGCGCGTGCGGGAGAGTTTCTCTAATGTGTGTGTCCAGTGTGCTCTCTGAGTGAGGAGGCACTGCTCCACCCGCTCTTCCTCTCGTTGTATGGCCTCGAGGAGACGCTGCTCCTCCTCCTCAAGAGCCTCCCGCACTGCGTTCACTTGAGCCAGCACCCGCTCTCTCGTGCTGTTTGCATCTGTCTGTCAATCCAACAGCACACATGGGATTTACCGCACAAGATTAATTAATAATTACAGTTATGTACAACTGAACACACCTACACAGTAAAGTTTATGTTTTAAGTGTAATTTGGGGACTGTTTTGCTTTTTGTAAGAAACAATGAGGATGTGACAGGAGAGTCCAGTTCCTTTAAGTATCTGTAAGTAAGTAATCTATAATTTAATAGCTACTATAGTACTGTGATGCTATTAAGTAGTAATACCATTGTGCATGTACAGTACCATGGTAAATGTCTAAACAAAATGGTACTGCTGTGGTACCAGTGTCAGAAATGTATTTTTATACGAAGACAATTGATCAAATATGGAATGCTGTCCATCTTTGTCAAATGCTTCAACTGAATGAATACATTGAAATATTTCTATTGAAACTACTTCATTTTAGCTAGTGACACATTCAATTTACCTCTAAAATCTGTCTGTGATGTCCAAAAACCATGGTATTGTCATGTTATATGTCCACAAACCATAATAGTTCCATGGTACATTTTGTTAGTGTTTCTAAGTGTTTTGTTAGTGTTTCTATATACTAAGTGCTAACTTAGTATATAGTGTTGTATCTTTCTTACTGTGTGTGCCAAACTGTGAATGAGTGAAAGTGAATGAGTGAATTTATCAGGTACCTGTACAGCTTTCTCTCGTGCTGTAAGTGTGCGGCCAATAAATCGTTCAATCCTTAGGGCTTGCAGCTGCATCTTCTCACAGACATCCACCAATTGATTCTGTTTAAAACAAAGAGACTAACTAATGTCAGATTAATCCAGTAATGCAGTGATAAGCAGGAGTCAGGAATGAACTTGATTTTCTCAGTAGAATAAAGTGAATCTTAAAGTCTTGAGCAAATGTCATGGAACTGGTTCATATCACTGGAAACCCACTGTTATATTGTCATAAATATATAACAGTGTTCATTTTTTTTAAATGTATTACATTTTAAAAGAAAAGCCTTTTAACATGAAGTTAACATGTTTTAACATTAATTAGCATGATACACGGACATTTTAGTATGATGGCACTTGGAGTGGTCCCTAGGCTGTTTTTAAAGTTGGTGTAGCTGGGGTGGATGCTGCGGATGGCTGGACAGTTTTCATGGTAATAATGAAATACTACTTGCCAGTCTGAATCAAAGTGGCCACCCACTTGTCTCTATGATGTTCTGAAGTCAATAGGGTGGATTCTAGGGCGTGGCTATTAAGTTGAAACTATAAAGTTGAAGCATTTGTTGCTGCTTACTAAGCCGAGCAATATGAGCCCACCCCCAAGTCTCTACGACATTCTGATGCAAAGTTATGACATCACAAAGATCTACCCAATGTTACATCCAAATTTTGTCCAAAAAACAAAAAGAAAAAAAGTGATATAGTGATGCTTTGCGATAATACAATATGTGATAAAAGAGTAATTACATGGTGATAATGGAATTTGCGTCGCAAGCACCACTAACTAGATAAGTACATTTTTTGAAGAAAATGTGTGTGGTGCTTACCGTGGGAAAACTCTGGCCAGAAAATCTGGATTATGTTATTATGTTTTAACCTCTAACTACTGACCAAGATGATGCGTGTGCCAAATTTCATGCCATTTCAAGCATGTTAAGCACCTCAAATACACCTGAATGTGGTTTTAAAGTTTAACATATTGCCATGACAACTATATTTAAGATATCACAAATCCTTTTAGAAATGTATATTAACCGTGTCTCTACATTATTCTGACCAAGCCTGAAATTACTTGGCCAAATGTAAGTTGATGTATTTGAAGATTGTAGTTTAAGTTTGTTTTATAACTTTATAAATATTTTATAAATGAAAATATAATATTTTCATAATATTACCAATAATAATGATACTAATAATAAATCCTAAGGAATACAACAATGCCTTCGCCTCCGTGTTTGGGCCCTAATAATAATACTAGAGAAAAATATAGCTGCAAGCAGCGATGACGGGCCCAAGCAGTGCGGCGCCATCGCCACCTGGTGCTTCACATTAAACGATGCATAGTCGTCACATGTATTTAATTCAGGAAAATATTTGAGTATTTCAGAGTCTTCTACGTCTTTTGTAAGTGACACATTTTATGCTGCCAGTAGACAGTTAATAATAATCCTAAAGAAAACATTTTGCACTTTCAGTACTTGGGTCGTAATTACTTTTTCATGTAAACGAAAATGGGCCTCCAGTGCTCCCATAAACTTATAGGAATCCTCAGGTGTCATCGGGGCGTCTGCAACTTTATGACAAAGTAACTGTTCACACCCTCCCCATGAGCGTATAATATATACACATCTTTTCCACAACACTGGCAAAAGAGTAAAACTTTTCAATAAGAAACTTTTTAATAACGAAAATATTTTAAAAGCAGAAGAGTTAAAATGTTTCATCTGTTGTTTAGACTTTTTGTATTTAAAATATTCACAAAATGGATTCATAAGCTCTATTCTGTTCTTTTACTAACTCACCCTTACTGCTGTCGCCCGGATAACCAGTTCTGTCACTGTGTGACCCTTACAGGATCCATCTTCCACACACTGCGAGCAGGTCAGCTTTTCTTCTGTACTGCAATACAACTCGAGCTCACATCCATGTTCTGAACACAGTTTCGGTTCTCCAAGAGCCGATGAGGAATCTGCACCACCGACAACATGGCTCTCCACAAATTTTTGCACAGGTTTTGGCGATGGTTCTCCGTTTACTATACCATTAGCGTAAGAAAACAGCCCACCATCTGGAGATACATTTATTCGATCTTGTTTTGAAAGGTCGTCCAATTCCAGGTCATTGACATGCAAGGACACCGTTTCCAGTTCACTAAATCTATATTCCGTGCTCATGGCACCGATGTATTCTGATATGTTGATTCTTTAAAGGAGAAATAAACTAAACCGGTGTTTGGCTAGTTTCGGTGATGTATATACTGTAAAATACCCGTGGCGCAGGTGTATCCAGTTTTACAGTCCTGCCTATCTGTCGCTCTCGCAGGTGTGTTAACACGGAAGTTGTACAGGTTAAAGAGTGCGCAAGTCTCACTAGTAGTGAGTTTGTCTGCAGCTGTGGCTACTGGCCAGTATTGGCCAGTATAACTACACAACAATTTGCAGTCGGGTCCAGCAAGTTGGTCAAATGGCAGGAATTAGCAAACACTGTGTTCTTAATGTGTAACTCTTTTCACCAGTAAATTAACTGCATGAGTCGACCCATGCAGCACAACTAAATGATTAGCTATATTTATGTACCATGGTTACCATGGTGTTTTATGGTACTTCCAGTATTAACAAGTTTCATGCCCAAACTATTTTTAATAGTAAATAAGTAAGTTTAAGTAAGTTTAATTGCAGTACAATGAAAATGTTACAACATGCTGCATGTGTCTTTCGTATCAATTTCTTACCTCACCTTCTTTACAAACATTAGAAAGTAAATGAAAATAAAAAACATTTCTCCTTTAGAGAATAGATCCCTAGCATTCACCTGAAGCAACAAACCTTTCTTTCGAGTGAAAAGTATGTAATGTAATTTTAATAGAAAATGTAGCTTTTAAAATACAATAAAATGGCTCATAGTGGATATATGAGCAGCTGTCATAACATTTATTTTACTCACTCTCTACAACGTTAAAAATCGCGCAAAACCCAAAACTAGTTATAATTTAATAATACTTTAGGGTCATAATTCCACTTTCTATGTGGGTAATGCGTGATAGTTCCCGTGAACAATGTTACATTGCCAATTGCTACCACTGAGCAACATTTCGCGCTAAAATGTCATGTTTTATTTACGTAACGAAAAGGTGTGGTCAAAAAATGGGAGGGACTTGCCGTGAAATTCAGCATTCAGATTGGACAAAGTACTCAATCACTTTTACGTATATCGTTGTTACGTCGACAAGAGAAAAGACGCAACGTGTGGAACTAATTGGAAGAAATGTTGTCGGTCTTTACGATTGGTTTGCGTTCTGACATTTTTAGTTTCTTCCCCTGAGGCTGGTAGGATTTTCCAGCCTCTCACAGCGGGCATCACGGAGGTTTGGAAGCGGGTGGGGAGGATTCGGGCAACGGCTGACCCTATTACACTACAAATTTGTACTTGGGGTTGGGTTACCCGTATCGATTTTAAATTTAATACCATCGTATCTGCTCGCGCATCTCAGCTTCGACCTGACATCTCCTGTAATGTCGGATTTCAAGCTTGGGATCGTTCGACTTGGCCGTGTGGCCGGGAAGGTGAGCTGAATCCTAGTGCTACCATGTGCGACGCGAAGGGGAGGGGATCTGAGAATCGTGAGCAAAAGGTCACTCTTTAAAGAATTAAGTGGCAAATTTATAATATGATCTTTGTTCAGAAGATGATATACAATCGGTGTATATAGTTATCGTCGAATTAGGTGGTTTTTATAGTAAAACCGATCTCATCAGCCGAATAGGTTTTGAGCTGCCTACTAACAGTGCAAACCCTTAGTGCCGCTAGCGAGGCTACAACGCTACTAGACCACTCACTTGTTAACGAGTTCGTTTGTTAACAAGAGAATTTAAATGTTTTATGTTTCCGTTCACACTATAATAGAAGTTGATACGTTTTCCGATGCTTGATTCACGTTATGACACTGGCATCCAATATGGCTGAGATGTCTGAAATGCCTCAACCGGGAACCGTTTGAAGCGTGACTCAAAACCGGCATGTCGGCTGTGATAAGCATTAGCACTATCCTAGCTTGAATCCTTTTATACAAACATTCACGGAAATACCACTTTTTGTCATTCATCTGATATTTTATCGATATATCCTCTTAAAATGTGATCAGATTAATCCTTTTGGGAAGGATTCTTTGCATAATCAAAATGGTGATATTCGACAAATACACACCGTCTCTGGATGCCAGGCCGCTCATGTCATAACATTATAGGGCGCCCAGTTAACAGATACCAATTGGTGTTGGAGCATGTGAGCATCCGCATGGAAGAGTGCAATAATAAGGCTAACGACGCCCATTTTATGTTGTCATATGAAAGAATGGCGCTCATTCCTAATAGTTTACCTTACTTTTTACACGTTTCTCTGCAAGAAAATCGCATTTCTGTTTCCCTTTTATCATGAAATTGCAGCTGTAAGCGAGTACTCATTTTAACACAGCGTTTAAAAAAGCTTCTACTACCCAAAAGATGCACGTACTAGGTTCCGTAAACAGCAGAAAAGAATCTGAACGCGTTAGCCAATGAGAGAACTTTAAAATGGCTCTATGCCAAACGTTTGTTTTAGGGCGGGGCTACTTGTTTGTACCACCAATGACAACCAGCAAGGCGTGTTTGGCAAAACCTGTTTGGAAACAACGTTTTTGCAACTCTGTTTTATAACGCATCGTTCAAAGAGAAAGCAAGACCCCTGTCTTATATTGTGGACCCCTTGTATGACGTACATCATTGTTCTCTTGGACAGAATCTATTAACACACTTTTTTGTTTCCAGACAAAGTACACTTTGATTGATGAGCAGGATATACCATTAGTGGAAAACTATGCTTTTGAGGTGAGAATTTCTGCATGTATGGATGTTTGTACAGAGCATTTAGTTCTGTCATTAGAAATCATTTTGCACATGCTCGTGTGTATGTTTGTGTGTTTTATTTTTTAATCGCATTTGAATGCTTATGTAAATTTCTTGCATAAGAGCAAGATACACTATTTTAAAGTTACTTAGACCTTTGTTGCTTTAATAAATAATGATGTGATTGGATCAATACTAAGTTTAGTTAAAACTTATCAAAAGTGACTTACATGGCACTTATAACAGAGGTAGTGTTGTTTAAGGTGGTGATACAGTGGTATTTTATGATTTGTCCTTTGTGTGGTATGAAAATTTGTGTTATGCCCAGATTATGCTTGCATTCAAACTGTAACTGGTTCTTTTTTTGTTGGGGACCTAGTATTAATATTACTTCAGTTGTTGCCAGTGATTTCTACTCTTAGGCTATAAGAAAGGAACTAAACTATGAAGTTTTTAAAAAGGAATCTCACTTTTACAGGCTCGCATGGAAGTTGATGCA
This sequence comes from Ambastaia sidthimunki, assembly GCA_036877625.1. NCBI lineage: Eukaryota > Metazoa > Chordata > Actinopteri > Cypriniformes > Botiidae > Ambastaia > Ambastaia sidthimunki. The sequence continues at coordinate 5,903 of JAZGTK010009010.1, read as the reverse complement.
GATGGCAATGGAGCAAAAATCTTTGCATATGCCTTTGACATAGGCAAGGGCAGGTGGTCAGGTCGACCACTGCATGAGTTACTCTGGTGAGTATACTTCTAGAACGTATTTCACTGCTTTTAAATAATTTTTCTATGTGGAGATAGTCTATAATTTTGCATTTATATTTGTTGTTGCTTTTCACAGGGAAAAGCACAGAGGAGGCATCGCTCCAAGTTTCCAAGTAGTTCACATAAATTCAGTCACAGTGGACAATCGACTAGACAACTTGCGTCTGGTTCCTGTGGGATGGAGTCCAAAACCAGAAGAGCTGTCCAGCAAACAAAGGTAATTTTAATGTTAAGATTGCTCTTGGAGCTTGTTCTAGGCAGCCATGCAAGCCTCTATCCTGTACGTTGAAAGTAATACACGGGAAGAACATTATCTTCCTAATAGAATAGTTACTTTAGACAAACACTCCATTTAGGCTTCTTATTTTGACAACCATTGGTGTTGCTTTCTTGCTGTGGTCAACATGAATATTTGTGGTATAATTGATGATAATTTGTAATGAAATATGTCCTCTCTAGAGAGCAGTCGCTGTACTGGTTGGCCATCCAACAGGTTCCTGCAGATCCAGTGGAGGAGCAGTATTTGGAGTTGAGTCGCACACGCTACTACAATGCCAATGGAGAGCTGGTGGAAGAGGAGGAGTGCTCCTGCACCTACTATGAGTGTCACTACCCACCCTGTTCGCTCATTGAGAGGAGGGTCAGTATGGCATAGAGAAAAAGTACAGCAGTTTTGTATTGAATACTGGTCGTAGTCAATATGTTAAGTAAATTCAAAAGAATTACAAAATGCAAAATTATTTTTCAAATGCTTCCACTGTTGCCCATTGTTCTCCATATTGCAGGTTGTGCAAATTAAATTGGGGGAGATAAAAATATTTGACCACTAAAAACATTATTTTAGCGGGACCCCTGAAGTTATAGAATCACAGTAAAAAGCACAAAAAGTTTATTGACTTGTAATCTTTTATTGAGCGTAATCTGTGACATTACCGATGCTGACAAATACGTAAACCACAGTTATCATTTAAACAATCAATGTTATGCTGTGTTTTGTGTTGATTTACTCAAACGAGTCACTAAAAATTAAATGTCTTTATTTTTGTGCCTTTTCAGCTGAGAGAGTTCAACATCTGTGGCCGATGCCAGGTGGCACGCTACTGTGGCTCGCAATGCCAACAGAGGGATTGGCCAGCCCATAAGAAGCAGTGCCGTGAACGTAAACGGGTTCTGGCACTGGAGTCTGAGCCCGAGCGGTGATCTCCTCAACCCCAATTTCTAGAATGATGGGGTTAAAGAGGTGTGGGGTGAGACTTGAGTTGCAAAAACTGACTGATAGGATAGGGGACAACATTGGTGGGTTGGGATGGGCCTGTTTGGGGGGAAAACTTGCTTCCTTGAACTTTCACATCTCCACAGCTATGGGGATTATAGGAAATTGCATTTTTTGTTGTCCAGAGGAGGTCCTAAAGGCTTCACCTGCTGCTATGGATGTGTGTTTAATGAAGAAAAACACCAAGCTGTCATAACTCTGTGAACTTCAAGCATTGACAGTCATGTGCTTGCTCGTTCCATTCATCCACCTATCATGAAGTATTAGCCACTGGTATCAAGGGACACAACCGCTGTACAACTAAAGGATGGAATACTGACCTCTTCACTGTACTACCCTTTCCCTTCCTCTCATGGTTGGACTTACTGTGCACATAACCAAGCACATAGTCACCCACCTGCCATACCTTCCACAGTGTACAGCCGATAGCTGTGCAAAACCACACCACCAGTATTGTGTGTGCAATGCCATTATTAACTTAAGGGATGGAATGTGGAACATGGATGAAATGGTTGAATGTTTCCTTGTTGCTGTTGTTGTTTTTTTTTTTAAATTTCTTTGTCAGTGGGAGGTTTTGGGGGGTGGTGCTGGGGAATATGCCTACTTTGGGGCAGTGTCACTTTTTGCATACCTATGTTCGAAATTCATTACAATCTTATTTACTCTTTCCAGTCATGTAATGTTTAGTTTTGCTTACCATAAAAAGCACTCAGTTTAGAGGGATGTCCTGGGAAAAACTTGAAAAACCCACACAGAAAGTTGACTGATTAATGTTGTCAACATGTACTTGGATGTCTATAGTTGTCATTTGGGTCCCAGTTATTCAATAATGAGTCTTTTGTTTGTTTTAAACTCTTTGTCAAAGTGAGTATAACTTATTAATTTATGTTTCACTTTTTTTTAGCAATCTCTCAATTTTAAAAAAAAAAGTGCACACTTTTTTTCCAAGTTCCAAGTGTGTCTTCCTCTTCGTCAAGGGCACCTCTACCAAACTGTGATGTGCACATACAAATACGCGTGTAAAACAGATACATGTGATATTTGCCTGTGTGTGTGTTCCGAATAATTTATCTGGTTAGGTTGAACACTGTGCACTGAATATCCACAATTTGATCCTCTTTCTGAGAAATGGGAGTCTTGGGTAAGTTGGGTGTCTTTATTTTATTTCCTAAGCTATTACCATAAAAACATGAAATGCATAAATATATGAATGGACAAAATCTGTTATAACTGACCATTTCTTGTCACTTTAAAATAAGAATAAAGTAATTAAATAAAATCTGAAATGTGTAAAGGTTAAGGTGGTTGCAAATTCTGTTTTGCCCACATTTGTGTTCTCACAGGTTAAACTTAACTTTCCATTCAAAGATTTTGTCATTGTGCTGTTCTTTTCTTATTTTAGCACATTGAGAAGTTTTAATAAAACGTCATTTGAAGGCAATTGAAGATGTCAATCTCTGGTATGGTTCCTATGAAGATCTAAATTTTGCCAACATTCCTCCACCTGTCATTAATTGGATGAATAGATTCTCTCATGTCATTGGATTGTTAATATCTGTGGCCCACACTGTTTTTTTCACCAGGCTTTAAAAAGCATTTCTCTGAACCCCTAAGCATTTAAGCATTTATCACAAGTTTGAGCAGTATATCCATTGTTTTATCATGTAAAACCTAAAGTCTTGTGAAATGTTTTAGGACGTTTGCATGTACTATATTTTAAATAAATGCCATATTTGATATCTTGTGATGTAATTAATTGACATTTAATTGTGGTTTGAGCTACTGTAAGTTGATGTACTGCACCAACCTTCTCAAATCAAGAGAGGCAGGTTAGTTTAATGTTTGTCTAAAAAGGATGGCGTGAATAACCTTTACCAGAATGCTTCCATAGGAACTGGAGAAGTGGTATACTGCAAGAGCTTGAACTACAAACCACCTCACCCATCTTCTAAATAATGGAACATACTGTTAATTCATATTTTCTAACATGTCTCCAATCGACCGTAAGGCCAAGAAAAACTTTTGCACTACTCCAGAATCCTCTTAAAGAGAGTGATTGTCTTATCGTTTGTGCTAATTTTTTTTGTTAGAATACATAACTGCATATTGTCAGGTGAAATGCAAAACTTTATCTGTTGCTAACATAGGTTAAATCATTGGTTTACACAAGAGCAATGCTAATACTAGCTGTTATTAGTAATATTTTGGACATAGTATTATGGCAATTTATCTGGTAATACCATATGAATGTGAATTTGAGAACCTGATGCATGATAATCAGATTTGTACCTTGCGGGACCATATTAGTACCATATTGTTTAAATACTGTAGTTATTCAGTACAAAACTATAACCATCTGATACCACGTATGACCACAGTACATTTTTATGTGATATTTTTAATATTTTGAAAATTATTCTTATAGCTGAATAACCACCAGCTTTTAGTCCAGCTCCGTGTCATATAAAAATGTTTTGACCTGCCTTCTGTGTCCACAAATTGATCATGTAGCCGCTACATTGTAAATTCTAAATGAGCTTGCTCAGGAGAAAGGTGAACTTGGTGAAAAAGTTCTTCAGCATTGCAACCCTAAACCATGCACAGATGCACTTCAAAAGATATTGAAGTCACCTGCCTCATGGTCAGTAGTTTATTTATAAGCATTGTACCATTAATTCAGTTTAAATCAATATCTTGATGCTATAAATTACACCTGTCAGAACTAAAAGCGTTGATGTGGAATAACAGTGCAGAACACTGCAGGACTTAATACCAGCCATTCTTGGTTTTTTTGTCATGGATTCTAACAACATGAACACCGCCTTCATATAATTGATGGTATAAATCAATTAAGGTCTGGTTTGGTGCCTTTGTTTTTATCACATACCAATGTAGGAGAGGTATGTTATTACTACATTTCTTTCATTCTAAGGTAACATTTGCTTCCTTTTGTAAGTCATTACCTTTTAATTATTTAACAGCAATTATGTTTGTAATTTTGAGTGCTTTTTCATCATTTAGGACACAATACTTGATCTAGAAATCCTCTGCTCCAGTGATACTGCTTCAGTTGTTACAAAATGGTTGTTTCAGCCAATGACAATCTATTGTATTTCGCATATAATGTTGATTTATGACTGTAATCTTGTTCAACAGTTCTCCTTTGACCTCTTACAAATTCAGAACTCTAAAGAGGTCAAGGCATAAAGAGAGTCATTCTCACTGCTGAAAGAGCAGAAAGATTAGAGGCACTAAGAGATTGGCTTTTGTGTCTCTGTGAATACAGTGTCATTAGATTTAACACAAATTACTATTTTGGCACACAAATATTTACACACTTTATGCAGCTTGGTTGGTAAGGACAATTAATTGGAAGTGTTGATTAAAATATTTTCCTGACAAGTGGTATTGATTATTGGGGCCCAAGGACTAAAAGGGTCTATTGTGTCCCTTAGGATTATTATTTTTTATTCTTTTTTTTTCAAGGTTTTCTGGCCTTTGGTCCCCTTAACATGCTCATAAAGTCTTGAAACTTGGCACACACCTCTAGGTAGCATCCCCTGGTATGGGGCAATAAATTTTTTTTTTGAGAGAGATTTTGTGTGATTGAAAAAGATTTTGTGTGATTGTCAACAAACTTGGTGATCATCATGCCAAGACATTGAAATTTTAAAATTGCGAGGGGATTTTTAATATCTGGAACCGTGTTGTCATGGCAAGGCTGTAAAATTATGCCAAAAATTGGGAAACAGGACTTCTTTAATATCTATAGCAAATATCTTTGGTGTGGCTGGTGACATTGATATGACTACATTGAGTCACGGTCATAGTGCCACCAACTGGCAACAGGAAATGTGCCACTTAAAAGTTTAAAATAGTCCACTTACTTGGTCAGAATAATGTAGAGAAATGGCTGATGTAATGCTCTAAAAAGATTTATGATATCCTAAATATTGCTGTCAAGAGGTGTTTAACATGCTACGTTTATGGACAACATTAATCTTAATTATTGATCTTTTTCTGAATAAGACAATGTTCTGATTAAGGTGTTTACATAAATTGCCTTTAAAATATTCCTTTCATGCTCCCATTTTTACGTTATAGAACATAGACCTATTATTGGTAACATCATTACGTCCCCATGCCAAGCCATTTCCCTCTGGAATTTCACATATCAACATACAGTAATATCTTTGTAATAGTACCATATACATGATTTGCCATATAAAATAATATTTTAATTTTATGAAAGTTCAAGTGCAGTTAATTATTTGTCATGCTATACTTGCAAACACACGACAATGGATACAAATCCTCCAGCAACAGGCCTCCTCTTTTTTTTTTATTTATCAATATTTTATTTCTGTTTGCCACAAAATGGTTGACCACTGCCATGTGTGTCCTGTCACAAAATGCAGCAAAAACTCCCAGAACATTAATAGTGTGGTTATGGTGTACATGTCTATAATGCAACTAAAATAGGAATACTTCACATGTCGTAATTCAATTTGTGTTTACTT
>JAZGTK010009009.1:0-17685 GCA_036877625.1 Ambastaia sidthimunki | reverse complement strand
GAGTGTGATCACTGTTTACAGATGAAAATATCCTTGAAAAATTTGCAATCATTTGTCCAAGATGGACAAACTACAACCTGTGCCATTAAATCTGAAAACGACTGACAAAATCAGGGGTGTCAAAATCTCAGAGTCGAATTTTAGTCATGATCTGAACTGAATGCAGAATCGATACTAAACTTTTAAGAGAAGATTAGATGAATCACAATGCATCTGAGAATCAACTTTTTCCACACCCTTAATTTTCAATTCATCAAAATGACAGGTTTTTAAAGTGAACTTTCAAAGTTTCAACCTCTCTATTCTCTACCCTGCCCTTTACCACAGAGGAGCTAAATAAACTTGTGACTGATGTAGAGCTGAGGTCGATAACTTCAATCCCTGTGACTCAATAACTTCTCAACCGCTTCAGAAACAGACAGGAGCTTTGATAATAGGGGGTCCGACCCCCTGGAGAGAGAGAGCTGGTGCCACAGAGGTGTCATAATTACTGCACCCACCCCGCTGCTCTCCGTCACATTACACACCGATCTGACGACACCATGGGAGGCTGGGATTTCATTTAACACTATCCCTCCACTGGTGGGTCTCTGCATCAAAGCGTCTTTTGAAGTAGATGTCCTTGCCTCTTCTTTCCATCCCTTATTGTTTCATCTTTTAACCCAAAAAAACTTTGTTTACAGATCCCGACCCTCTCTACACAGCAAGAGTACAAAGTTCTTTGGATTTACACCAGCAACTGTACATGCAGAAATCAACTAAATGTTAATCCATAATCTACAGTTCTCCATATCCGCTCACAAGCAGCAGTGGGAAAATCTTGTACCTGTTTGGTGCGCTTTGTTGATTCCTCTGAGAGATTGTTGTAAGTATAGTGAGCCTGTGTGATTCCACAAAACAGCACAGCCACAACACCTGAAACGATGAAGAAATCAGCACCATATATGCAAATGGATTGATGGAAGTGACCCATAAATTGTAGCAATTAGACTAAATTACAAGCAATTAAGCTCAATTTATACGTAAGATGTGACCACAAACATACAGCGTCTTTGGGCTGATCTCCATGTGGTTTCAATAAGTTTTAATGATTCCATTAGAATATGGTTGTTATATTGTGTGGTGGGGACATCAAAATCTTTTTAAGCATCTACTTTAGATGCATATTTTAAAGGTTGTACTGTGAAAAAACACAATGCCCAAATAAAAACTCCACTGTTTAAAAAAAACATACTCTAACTTTCAGAACTCTGAACTTCCTCCCCATCTCAAAAGACCATCTACTGAAACACAGCTGCTAAAACAGCTTGTTCCCAAATATGAGATTTTCTGATGTCCTGGGGAAAAATAAAAGAACACAATGACTATTATATTTCCACAACAAAAACACCCACCTGTAAATCCACAGGCTTCAGCCAGCAGAAAAGTACTCCAGGACATGAGGAAGAACAGAGCCGTCTCCAGCAGAGGAAAACAGTGCAGCTTGGTGAATTTTGTCACGTGGGTAAAGTTAAGAACTAAAACCACATATCTAAACACCCAGTCAATCAAAATGCTAAACTGGTATATCCAAATATATATACACATATGGAGGAAAACAAAAATGGTTGTTTAGAGGATAAAGTAATAGTGTTACTAATTTGGCACATTACATACAAAGCATCAAACCACCTTATTTACATAAACTGAATTAAAGATATGTGACCCATGCTGGCAAAATGAGTAATAGGCACCAGCTAATTATAAGCTACAGGCAAATTTGAGGTTTACAAAAATGAGTTCATTAAGCTCTTCTCTAATGATCTCAATGCTCCTAACAGCAGTTAAACATCTACAATTATCTTTTTGTTTGTACATTTTCTGTGAGGAATTTCTCCTTGCTAAAGCTTTTTATTGTTTTAATCCATGAAAAATTGCTGTTTCTTCTGCCTTCGCACGACTGGTGCTTTAGACAGTTTTTTATTTTTTTGTCCAATTGCAACAAATCATACATCTTTTATACGTTTTTTTTTATAGAAAATGTAAAAATAAAAAGAAAATTTGCTCAGTGTGACTCATTTTGCCAGCACAGGTATCATGGAATTTGTCAATATATTCAGATGGGATATGAGGGCAGTAACGACTCCAGTAACGGCACCCATAGCAAAAGATCCACTGAAGATGCCCAGAAAGATTCCCACTGATTTGAAGAAGGCCGAGGCATCAAATGTGTGCGTGTTTGCTCCTGAAGGCTGATACGCCACAATAGACCTACAATCAAACACAAACAGTTTAACCAGTCGTGATGTTCCAGGATAACTGTGATACATGTACAAAGAATGATTTAGGATGCAAGAATTCTGTAACATCTACTTACAACCTTGCATTTTAACTAAATGTAAATAAAAAATATAAAAATTAAAACATCAATTACATAATTATTAGTATGTATGTATGTAAATGCAATTATGTGAAAAAACGATTACATTTATAATTGCTTTGAGACATCCAGATCCTTCATTCAGATCACATTGATATTGCTATTGTTTTGAATAAATGTTAGTCTGTGATAGTGCTGTGATATTTTGACTACAGAGACCTGTGGTTTTCAGGGGTTTGGAAATAGCAATCAGAAACAGAAAGCATTTGGTCATTCTGTCCAAAAGGGGGAGTCAGAGTACCATTATACGGGACTTTCTCACAAAGTGTTGCAGTCATTAGCTTCTATTATTAAGAACTGAAGTAAGACTTTCCAACACGCACACACAAACACACACACAAACACACAAGGTTTTCAGTTTAATAGGGACATTCCATAGACATAATGTTTTTTATTTCACTAATTTTTAGAAAAGACCATTCTGTGTGATTTATAAGATTGTTTCCTCATGGGGACCTCAAGAATGTCCCCACAAGATATTTGGTCCCCATAACGTAGTGAATACAAACACACTCTCACACACACTGCTGGCAGCCTGGGAAATCCCCCCAACTGCTGCAGAAAAACAGTGATTTTCCCTGATTGTTTTTACCAACAGAAAGGGAACAAGAAACTGATGTGAAAATAGGCTTACGATGAGAGGACGATGGCAACCGCGTCGTTCATAACACTCTCTCCAAACAGCAGTGCATAGAGATCACCATCAGCATAAAGTTCATTAAAGATTGCAAGCACAGTGACTATAATCATACACACACACACACACACACACAAAACAAAGATAACAGGTAATGTATTAGCATCTTGAAAGTTAACGTACTCAAAATCTTTTATTTAATCATATTACAGATCCTACATTTTAGGAGCCACTGGACAATATAATTTAACAAAATACAGGCTCACGTTAGGGACACAAATGGAGAGGATGTACCTGGATCTGTGGCAGATATGACGGCACCAAAGAACAGGCAGTCTGTGTAGTAGAACTTGTCTGTGAGTTGACCCATAACTTGCATCAGTTTCACAACACCATACATGAGGTTTCTGAAACACAAAACCAAAGGTAGGTTTCAGTTCCTGTCATAAAAACCTAGGCTATGTTGGGACTAGCATATAACCATACATAACCTTATAAGTTATCACAATGTGCACTATACAACAGAGCACACTGCAAATCAATACTGCGTTGCATCAATCCCACAATGCAATGCTCTCAACCATTTGTAACGAACCTCATTTATCACATTAGATTAAACTTCAGTTTTTAAATTTTCTTTTGTGTTGCATTATTTAATCAGACTGTCAAATCATCATAGGTTTGATGGCTATTATTTTTAAAATGTGGAAAATGGTGTTAAATAGAATGAGTAGTGTCCAGTATTTTGATGGTTAGTGTATATTTGAGTGTTTTTAACAATGAGAAACTTTATCACTGTCTTTATCATCACACTCCACTGGCAGCAAATGAGGAGAAACATACAACGCTGCCATGAATTCCAATGCATGTCTGAACCCAGTTTCAAATTATGTCATTGCTTGTGCTTGACAAATAACTTCCAGACTTTTTAACATAGAAATGCTGTGAATGCTGTTATATAATTTTAGATGGAGTAAAAAATTTTGTCAACTGATCTATTTTGACCCTCCAACTTGTTTCCAGCTTGTTTTGTTTTATTTATAAAATGTACGTTTGAGGGATTTTACAGCTGCCTATGAATTCTTCAGTGAATAGAAATACGTTGAATCACCCAAGAACTTACCCAATGACAAAACAGGAAATGGCAGTACCCAGGAAAGCATAAGTTATGATGGATCCCAGGTTTCTGAAGAAATGTCTCTGGAGGAACATGGAAAGAACATGTGACTACCTAACATAATCACACTGGTAAAAAACAAACAAAAATACATTGTAAAAGCAATAATACTGAACCAGTTGGCACAGATCATAGACTCATATTACTGAAACACTGACACAATTCATAATTTAAGCACTACAGAACAGAACTGACCTTCTCCAGCTTAATATAAAATGTTAGCAGAGCTGACACTTTATCTGACAAATAGCCATTTTTACAGTCTTTCTTGAGTTTGTTTATAGATCAAGGCACATAGATTTTCCTGTGTGAGTATCGGTCACTGGACACCGAGTCACTATGTTGCTCAAAAGCTCAGCAACTACATCATCATCTGACGTTATGACCTCTCCTTCACAGTTTCTTATTTAGAAGAATTAAATGTAAACTCCTACACTGCTACTCCTACTACTGTCAGTGGCGTGCAGTGAGGAGAAAGGGAACTGAAACTATACAAAGTGATTTCCTCATAGCATAGATATAACATTACCACATTAATTGCAACTGTGGTCAATTGGAATTGAAAACTCCACTGCAGTCAGTTAAGAGCTCAATCAAAGCATTTATATAACTACTTTAAAATACCAGTGGCACTTATAAACCAAAGCTATTGGCTCGTTTAGTTGGTGTGAAATTGCTTCCTGATCTTAGCTGCACATCAGCGAATTCCATTACTGAAACTGTGTTCTGGGGTATGGAGCATTTGAACTTTGTCACAGGTGACAACAGCAATCCAGCCCGACTTGCGAAAGTGAACCACGGTTGACGTGTAGTTTCCATATTTGCATGCATCAGAAAATGCATAATAAACTGCCAGTTGACAGCACCTCACATTCCTTGCATCTCTTGCGACGCATCTAGGGCAAATAGACACAAATTGCGCTCCATGTGTGAGGTGAAAGGTCTCGCTGCATTCAAAGCAACAAATACTGAATTAACACTGTGAAATGTGGATCTTCTTCTCCAGTTGTCTAATTGTTAATAGTAAGTAGTTCTCATGGTACTGCAGATCCCAGACCCAAAAGAACCACACTCTAAAACAGTAGTTATCTTCTGACGCTAACGCAACGCCATACACACACACACTTATCTCAGATCTTTCCCACAGATAAAGAAAACCACTAATTCTTCCTGACCCCCAAAACTAACAGCCAAAACTCACATATGCTCCGGGTTGTACAATTTTTCTCCATTCTGTAAGTCTTAAAAAAGAAAAAAGACAAATGTGTTACAAAAAAAGGAAACAATGTGGCCTTGTGTGTGTTTTTGTCTCAGACTGCTGGCAGAAACCCGTTCCTCTCACTTCCTCAGGGCCTCCCTGCTCACTCAGCACTATGTAAAACTTCACATAATCTCTGGAATCCAGATAAACATGATCTTCTTCAGATACATGCTGCAGTGATACTAATGAGGGAAATACATGAGCTGATACTGTATGTGCAATCAGATAAATAATGCAGTCTTTATGGTACAGGGCTGTGAGGATGTCTTTGAGTGGCCAATGTACAGTAAAATAACATTTCATTTGACATAAACGTACATATAGCTGCAAGGAAAAGATGTACAGAGCTTTCAGTGTGTTGTACTGTCATTAACTTAAGCCAAAGCAACATTAAAAATGTGTCTGTAAAAATAAATGTAAAAATGATTGAAAATTAAAATAAAATCCTATTTAAATGTGAAAATTGTAATATTTAATTGCACTTAATTTATTTTTCCTTCATATTTAAAAATGGAAAAAAATTACACAATGTTAAGGAAGTAGAAGAAAGTTTAACAACAAAACAGGTCGGATAATAAGCAAAACTTTGGTTAAAACTTCTTGCATGTCTTTATGCCAAAACTGTTTGCTGCCAAAGACTAATAGTTCCATAAATAAAGTAGTAAGACTATAAGCCATTGGTTAAGAGGTCATCAGGAGCAATAATGCTAAACGCTACAACAAACCTGCCTACAGTAATGTCAAGGTCGGACTGCATGTTAAAATAAGCACAATATAATTCACACCAACAACGACACGTCAAAAGCTGCCAGTCACTCTTAGCATCAGAACTGAATCACACTTCTGCTCTGCGGTTAAACTTCTACTGAAGCACAACAGTAAGGAAAAATAGATGTCAGGTTGCTTTAAGCTAGATCATATCTCCCAATTTCATAATATACAGAGATAAAGATAAGAAGAGCCTTCAGAGATAAACGCTCTACTGAACATGAAACTGAAAGCTGATCAAACAAACAGAATGTCACTCGTACCTTTTTGAGGCTGTATCCAGCATGAAATATGATGGGAGGTAGCAGAATGTTGAAGAATACCTCTGGGTCAAAGGTCAGCTGGAAGCAAATATTTCACAGGTGGGGATTTTAAATTGTTCCTCATATTCCATTCCTCTGGGTTTCATATCATTTATCACATTTATATCTAAATGTTTTATAAACTTATTTTATTAATCTTTAACCTTTAATTTTTCTTTATTATTTATGATTTTGTTTAAGATATTATCTGCTTACTAATGTAGCATTAGACTGATGATAGTACAGATTAATAATACTCTTACATTATCTTATTTCTCATTCTACAGAGCATTTTATTGGATGAATTCTTGTACACGCCCCTGAGGACAAGTTATATGAGGACAATATTTTTGTCCATTTTTCATGAAGAGATAAACTCTCAATTTTTAAAGTATGTCAAACTTTGAGTATGCAAGCATATAGATGTCTTCGAAGCTGGTATATATTAACTGCAATTGTTGTTTCATAGTGTCTCCAAGAACACTGACTTTCAAAAACAGAACACATCAACTATACCATTTCTGCTGTAAGGACATTAATTTAATACACCTCAAAATTACAATGTAACCTATTGTAACCTAAGACTTCTACTGCAGGTCACTGTTTGTACACGTGTGTATTTGTTGTACCTTGCGCAGCATGTCATTCTGCTCCACATTGTGGATCTCTCTGGAGTTGATCTCTCCCTTGAGCGTGTACTCAAAGAACTTTCCGCTAACGTTGAGGAGCAGCGTGCTGACAGGACCCTCCTTCAGGGAGCAGCTTGGAGGAGTTTTATTATGGTAGCTGGTGGAGGGGATGCCATACCGCAAAATAACACCCACCAACAGACCTGCTCACAGACAGACAAAGGATAAAGCACTCACATACATGTATTATGAAAAAACTGGAATATAGTTCTGACACATTGTCACATACAAACAAACACAAAACATAATCTGGTCAGTTAAAATCCACTTTTAAGATAGTCAAGTGAGAAAAATGGATTTTCACACACATATTTTCTGAGAAAATTGAAATAAATTGTTTATAAATTACAATAATTGTTCAATTAAATGTAATGAGACAACTAGCAAACCATTTGTAGATTTCACTCAAGACCGTAAACATTATGGCACATTGTGCAGTTTAGCAATTTAACTTCTTGCTTAACCAATAATATTGGACGCTGCTCGCATACACCAAACACTGGAAGATTAGGGTGGGGTGATGCCGAGAGTCATTTTGGAACTTTTAAAAGTGAAATGTGCAATTTTTGTACCACTATGAGTTTCAAATCTCAGTATAAACGAATTTAGTTCTGCATGATTACAGTCTGTTTTGTAAAATCTGTTGGGGGGTATTTCCATACCAATATAGTGCCAGGGGAAGAACACACATGGTATGGACTACAGTTTAAAAACAAGAACAGAGGTAAAAACCATATCACACAACCTAATTTCAAAAGCAGCCAAAACACACAGTGTCACAACATAGACCCACTATATAAATATTAGTGATATTATTTTGAAAAGGATATCTGTGAAACTTTGTAAAAGATTTTGAAGTTGTGTTAAATGGAACTGAGAGTACTACATAATCAAATTAGTGAACATTTTCACGACAAGATTGCAAAAATAATGACTGTTGTCAAACAGGTTTCCCAATCAATCCACTCATTTGCAATTGGTCGGCAGACCAGATAGTCCCGCCCCCAACTCATTGTTTGAGATGCTGATGTATCAGGATTCTGGTCAGGATTCTCAAGCAAACAGAACAATATTTTGATAGCAACACACTCACTTATCATTATGTCAATATATGAAAATATACTCCGTATGTAAATACATTCACAAGCCGATGCCAGGAGCTTTGCATAATGTGTGGGGCACCAGGAACGCCCAGATACAAGCACAAAACTAATTATAGTAAGGATAAGATAGTGGAACATTACACCATGGTTAGTACGGAGGAGGAGAAACTGAAAATAGCCAAGCATGTTGTATTAATCATGTTTTCTTCAGCAAAGCATCTAGTATTTCAATAACAGCAAGAATAATGTCTGCAGTGAAACTTAATTAAAGGGGAGAGGTGTGAACACACATAGGGGAGGGGTAGTACAGTGTGTATGAGCGCATGTACCAACAGATAACTACCAGAGCTGCTGTGAGCATCAGCGTGTAGACAGGGAATGACTCCAAACTCAACACACGAAAAGGTGATTTTTACAAGGACAGAAAGGCACACTGAGCTCCTGTGTTTTATACGCTGTGTGCGCCAAGGCTTAAACGAGCATGTGCAGGGCCTTAGTAATTGGGTTAGCATTACATTTGGAAGCAGGAAAAGACAATAAGAGACCTTGGACATTTTCTATCCGGCTAATGCAGCTTAGTGTTTTCCTTCCAATGTACCGTTACGGTAAACAGCAGCACGACCGAAATTACGCCACTTTACTGGGAGCGTCTGGTGCTTTCCAGACACAAATGTGGTGGAACAGAAAGCCCCTGATAGCCATTTCCGACATACAGTAGGCAAAGCGAACACACTTCAGTTCACACAACTGTAACATCCATCTGTCCAGTCCGTGAACAGGTGTCTCGGTTGTGAGACCGAGAAGTATGTCCACCTTGATTCTAAATGAAAAAATATAAATGTTACCATAACCAAGATTCAATGATTACCATAGATTACCATAATAACAGATTCAATGCAGCAACAAATAAAACAGTACAACAGAAAATGCTTGAAATGAAATTAGAAGATGCTTAATACAGTTGTGTAATATGAATCTCAAAAAGATGTTGATGTTGATGACAGGCAAATGATTAATTAATGGTGAGGAGTAGAATGAGGCAGATTAACTGAACAGAAGCACATACTATCAATTACACACTAGAGAAAGCGCTGACGTTTGATGGATCGGAAAGCAAGCAAGATTCATTTAAAAGAGGGTGGAAAAAGCCCAGCCGGTATGAAATCAGGAAGTAAAACTAAATTGAATTTCTTAAGCGTGACTAGCCCCGCCCATTTAAAATTACTTTTTGGTCAAAGGACGCATATGTCAGAATGTATTGCAGCAGAATTAAAAAGATTTTGGTTACATGACAACATGCAACTTTTGCACATCATTGCATTTTTTATTTTTTTTTAAATTTCACTACTTCCACTGAAATGAAAGAGAACACAATGTTCTTAAACCGCAGAAAATATTACATTTCAAGATAAAAGCAAAAAATAGTGTAATGAAAAATCCAAATTAACAGGTGTGGAGACACGGTTGTCTAAAAGTTATTTACTTGTATTGAACTTAAAAGGTTGTTACATTCATCCCCCAATTTTGAATAGTTTTTGCATGAACTTATACAAAAGTAAGTTTGTACGTGAGCATATACTGAATTATTATTAGGATGGCATACGGCTGGGTAGGGTTGCTTTAGTGTCATTAAACAGTACTACTGGTGTTACACTGCATGTATTTAGCAAAAAAAATGGCGAGTTCCACAGTAACCTTACTGCTAATAAACAGGAAGTCCCCCAAAATTTCCTGTGAACCGTTAAGTTTTCTGGTGTTTTTGTTATATAGCAAAAGCCAACAGGTTAAATGTAGGCTTAGTTCTTTAGAAATGTTGCATAATAAGCAAAGCACGCATGAATATCGTAATTGTTGTCCAGTGACATTAGACAAGCATGAGGATAAACATAAAAACAAGGCCCCAAGATAAACGGTTATACAGAATACATTCATTAACACAATGGTTCTTTTCAAAATCATCCCAAAAATATTTTAGTTTTGTTTGACTGTTGATGTTAAACTATATACTGAATAAGAAAGCCCTTCATACATATGAACCTAAAAATTGCTTGCTTATATAAATTCTTTGCTTATATAAAGGGATGATATAAGAGTGGCATAAATCTACTAAGCTATGAGGTCTGATTTTAGTTTACTTAAGAATAGTGACATCTAGCTTATATAGCTACAGTAATACTGTTTACTACCTTACATACTTTGCAGCATTACATAGTCAAAACACTGCTAAAGTAGCCTTGGCAAAAGGAAGGTTTAACTAAATCAGACAGACGAATCCAACCAGTTAAGTGCTGCTTAAGTCTTACCAGCAACAATACAATAACAACCAGTAAATGACAATAAACAGTAAATAATGAATGTACATTTTCTAGCATTTAAAAATATTTTACATTTCCAGAAATCACATCAAAAATCACATGACTGCATTTATGAACTTTATACTAAACATATCAGTACATGTCAAGCACACGTACAATGAATCATAGTTGTGCTTCTCTGTACTGACCTACGTTAAATACAAAAGATATCACATTATTTAAAAGCATTATGAAGAATTCAAGGGATATTTTCCTACACATCTAAGACATTATGTAATATCAAAGCGGTGTGTTGCATCCAATTTCTGTCAGATATCATGGTACATTCCAGAAAATAAATCTAGTCCACATCCATCTAAACAGTCACTTCCGAGAACAGTGTTTTGACTGTCATTGAATATGAAACAGTATAATATGGTATGTTTGTATAAGCACTGGTATTACATTAGCTAGCAAGCAAGCTACACGGGCTCATTCATATGAGGCTTAGCTAAGCGTTTAACATGATGGCCGTGTCTCAAATTGTAGCAGGCTGCCTACCTAGGCAGCAAATGCGCCAAAAATATGCTAAAATGAGTCCGTTTAGATAAACGCGCCTATGGTGCCCGAAATTCGGTCTCGGTAGGTTTTAAGACACAACCGGTGCCCAATGGTGCGTTTAAAATAATAATTTCTCACCGTATATCATCGCCAGCCCGGTTTCGTGCAGGAAACGCACTCTTCTGTGTTTGAAGAGCCATATCGTGAGGATAGTGAGAGTCAAAAGCAAAATAAATGTGAGTAAATTCACGCTGTCCTGCCTGTGACTTTCCTCAGCCTCCTTCTCCGTCGCAAGTTCCTCCATGCCGCCGTCATCTGCTCTTATCCGACAGCCTTGGCTTATAATGAACATTAACAATGGAAACAGAGAGCTGTGTCCTAATATATATGTTGTCCATGGCTTTGGTGCCTCCATGGTGCAGGATGCTGTTGGCGGGTTTCCTCACTCACTGCTTCAGCTGCGTCAGGTAGTCAGAGAGAAAAACGAGGCACCAGAGCAGCCCAAGCTCTTAAAGATACAGACACACTGATACACGACTCAGCAGAAACGGGGAAAACAAAATGTGGATAGAAAATAATTAGTTTTACAGTGAATGCATAAATTTTAGTACATAAGGTTTTAACAGTACTAAATCAGGAGGAATTGTTTACACAAAAATTAACATTTTTGTGTAAAGCCATTTATTTGCTCTCATGTAAGACATTTCACAAAAGGTCAAGAAGAAGACAGTGATTCTAACTGACAAGCTCCAGAAAGGATGAAACTAGACAAAGACATTATAAAATTTTTATTAGTTAAGTACCATAATAATGTTACATACTACTTGTAAGCTTGTATTCTGAGGCCATACAAAAGCTTTAATATGAGATCCAGAATAAAACAGCTTAACCTTCCCCTTTATCATAGCTGTGAAATCTCATCACTCTTTGCATACAACTTTTATTTTGGGGCAATTTTAAAATCATTACTGTGCCTGTTTTACTGCCTCAAAGGTCTAGCTGTCACAATAATGGTGGCAAACAGGAATTTAAGATTTCCTTTTTGCTCTTCTGCATGTTATCACACTTCCTTTGCAATATGAAAAATGCTAACTCATATTTTCCACAACTAAAGATTTGTTTTGAACGCTACACTTTGTAAATGAACTTTATAGTACTATAATGATTGTATCCCCCAAATTCATGCTAGGTTACACTTTTCTACAACATTATCAAAAAAAATATTTGTGGTTACTTATCAGATGACATTTAAAATCACACAGATGGGTTTATATATACAGTCTACTGGATAACATAATTATGTTTGCTTGTTATACCAAAGCAAAACAAAGCAATACAGTAAGTAGCATGCTATGGAGGGCAAAAATATTATATTTCAATTACAAATATATATGTGAATATATAGGTGAGTGCTAATGAGTCTCGTACAAAAATTAATGAGATCACCCGAAACTGCTGTTTTACTTTCCTCTCATATAAAAAAAACACTTAGCATGCAGTAAACCTTATAGTAAAAACATATTTTACTCACACATTTGATTAATGGGTTGTCAATGGGGTAATAAAATACATTTGCTGTTTGCATATTTTTTAAAAAAAATCTGTCATAATTTACCCAACCTTGTGTCATCTAAAACTTGTGTGACATGCCAAATTTAAATGAGATTTAAGAATTATCAGTAAATAATTATATTTGACATAAATCTGTTGCTCACACAAATGTACTACATGAGCTCAGAATATGGATGTAGTCGTCAGTCGTCTTGCTAGATTTAGGTCAGACAACAAGAAATAATTTAATTCAGGTGCACCAGTATTAGGTTTCATACCCATAAATGTTTCATTTGCATAAAATATATAGAAATATAATGCATGCTTACAGCAATTGTAACAACCCCCACCCCCCAATTACTTCATAGATGTGGCTCGGGTTTGATTCGCTGTTACCAGGTAACGCAGTCAGCTGTACTGATTGGCTGCCTCGCAGGTCAAGGAAACGGGAAGCTCACAGGTTGCGTGTGTACTTGAGTAGTTTCTGGGGAGGGTTGAGAAAGAGCTCTTGCATTTACTGACGGAGAGTATTTCAAAAACGCGTGGCATTTACGATAGGAGGGGCGCACTGACTTATCGCCGAATATTTGCACGGGAGACCGATCGCTCTTTGGTCCTCATAAATGGGGTGCTTCTTTTCCAAAAAGTCGAGGAGAAAATCTCCTAAAAAGGACAGTGCTTTGCCCACTGGGGACGAGAGCGCTGCGGGTAATGACCTCCCCGAAACTAACAACACTGCGCTCGGCAACAACAGCAACCAAGAGGCTCCAAAGCAATACAGCTGGGACAAACGAGAAAAGGTACTGCATTACAAGACGCAATCCTAACCCAGGCGATGTCTTTTATATGCACAAATAGCTAGGATAGGATAATGCAGGTTGAATTTAAACTGACGTTTACCAGAAACAAATAATTTCACGATCCGCAATGATATAGGCGTTATCTGAAATCACGCCGTCACAGCTCAAAACTAACCGAAGTGCGCAAAATGTAGTGTGCTTCATGCGCAATCACGCTAGCAAGGGTTTGGCCACTATTGAGTGTTTATTACTGTCAGCCAGTGTTGCTTTCGAATAGCCAACGATCTCGTTGGTTATGGCTTTTCACATGCTATGGTAAATTATAGACAGCTTATCGGCTTAAAGTCAGTGCACGTAACTTGTTGCTTGGCTCTTGTCCAGATAACGCTGTGTTAGAGATTAGCTAATAAATGTGTCGCCATCAACATGTATGACAGTGTATCAGAGGAAGGGAGTGAGGGAGTGTCTGTCTGCCCCTCCGACCGCAATACCATTAGTAATGCTTTCATGTCTCAGGAAGTATGGATGTATCGTGTTCAAATATTGGCCTGATAAAGGCTTTGAAGTGCAAATGGAAAGGTAGTGAATACATGGGACAAGCACAGTATTTCATGAAAGTTTTCTGTCAAATATCTTGCCTGTCAAAGACAGTTCTTGATCTGATGGATTAGACTCTTGTTTTGTCCTGTAACGTGGTAGCTGCCAACACCGGACTTTCATGGCGGTAAATATCTGAGTTATTATCCCAAATATCTCATTTGATCGTTGGCTGGTAGTGACAAGCTGTCAAGTCCAGACAAACTGCATGAGAACTGTTCTTTCCATTTGTGGACTCTGAGTCACACTGGGTGAAAATAAGAACTTAACTAGATTTCTGAAGAAAAGTTCAAGTTGCCAGTGCAAATATAAATGGCACAATGCCAGGGTGTTGGTTATATAGGTTTTCTGGGTGGTTGTTTAGTAGGCTTTTTTTAAAGAGCCCACCCCAAGTCTCTGTGATGTTCTCGTCCCTAGATATAGCTTGGCTCTCCCTTTTCTAGTTAAACTATATGGTTAAACTATATGGCAGGCGTGTCCAATACTGCTCCAATATAAGGCCACTCTCCTGCAAAGTTCAGCTCCAACCCAAATCAAACACACCTTAACCAGCTAATCAAGATCTTACCAGACAGAGTTTCAGGCAGGTGTGTTGAGGCAAGCTGGAGCTAAACTCTATAGGACACTGGTTTGGGCAGAGTTTGGGCACCTCTGGAAAAAATTAAGTAAAAATTTGTAAACATTCTGTAATTAATATTGTGCCCACAACATATCAGTGACCTTCCACACCCTTACTCTTTAACTAAAGCACTCAGTTCTGCTGATCAACTTTTTTGACGGTTCCTTGTTGTCACTGTAGATCAAAGGGTGACTATACCTTTTCTGTGATATTTTAGGACCTATCAAATAGTCTTCATGTGCAGTCAGCCTCATCAGCCATTTTAGGTCTTCTTTAAAAGCACATTTTTATTCTGTGGCTTATGAACAGACTAGTAAATAGGTTAAAGTGGATTAATGCCTTATGTTCTGTTTTGATGTTTAAATGTATTGTATAAATACAAACTTATTATGTTTGTTACATTTAATTTAAAATAATAAAGTTTGACTTGACTAATAAACACACCCTCTGAAAAACATCCTGATGCACAAGTGTGAATAGAAGAGACCAAAAATAGCTGGTAACAGTTTAACCATTTTATAAAGTTCTTAATTTATTAACATTTCTGTAACGTTGACATGTTATTACAGGTTGATCCCAAAGACTTCATGCTGACAGGCCTCAAGAATGAAACCGTGGGCCGTTTGCCAGGCACACTCAATGGCCAGCAGTTTGTCATCCAGGACTGTGAGAACTGTAACATCTACGTATTTGACCATTCGGCAACCATAACCATTGACGACTGCATAAACTGCCGCATTATGTTAGGGCCGGTCAAAGGCAGCGTGTTCTTCAGAGACTGCAAAGAAATCAAATGCGTGGTGGCATGCCAGCAGTTCCGCACCAGAGACTGCAAGAAAATGGACGTCTTTCTGTGCTGCGCCACACAGCCCATTATTGAGTCTTCTACCGGCATGAAGTTTGCCTGTTACCAGTACTACTACCCGGAGCTGGCTTTCCACTTTAAAGACGCAGGCCTTAGCATTTTCAACAACAACTGGAGTAATATTCATGACTTCACGCCTGTCTCTGGAGAGACCAATTGGAGTCTCCTATCTGAGGATGCTGCTGTCCTGGACCATGTGCCTCTGCCAGATTCAGAGTCAGAGTTCAAGTCTGTAAGAATCTCTACTGAAGCAAGCCGGAGCATAGTTCCCATGACTAAAGGAGGGCAGCGGAAGGAGAGCGAAGAGTCCTGCTTGTTTGTGTTCTTTGCTGGAGACTACACCACTGCTAATGCCCGCAAACTTATTGATGAGGTTAGAATTTGTTTGATAGAGTTATTCTAGAGTTATCTTATTCTAGAATTGTGATGTGTTAGGGTTGCAAAAAATTGGTGGTCCTCTGCAGCCTGTTTGTTAATTGTTTAATTTTATTTGTTTCAAGCCAGAAATTTCTCAAGCAGGAACTTCTTAGCGAGTCAGAAGTTTGTTATGACACATTTCTAAAGAAATGCCTAAGAATGCTTCCGGGTTAGTTCAGTGTTTCAGTAATGCTAACACATTAGTTTCACATGTGTTCAGTCATTCTCAGTGTAATAGAAAAATGTTGTTCATAGCAAGTCAATCGGGAAATTAAATTTGGCTTTCTTTAGTCATTCTGTGTATATAAATAGAAAAACAGAAATAGGCTATTTTCACTTCAGTTAGATTTTTAACGTAAAATAGTGTGTGATTGATTTTTGACTTTTAAAGCATGTGCATAAACAGGCAGCTTGTTGGTTTTATGTCTAAATTATGTTTGAATATATGTGGTTGTGGGCATTTCCACTTCCTTGAGCACTTAGTTACTAACAACAGTCAACAACAATAGAAAGCTTTAAACTATGTATGATTCACATGTTTGATGTTTAATTTGACGGTGCAGTATAATTGTTTCATAGTCATAGTCAACAAATGCCATTTAGGTGACAAAGAAATGCTCTTCTTGTCAGGGATTCTTATATACATATAACTGTAATATTTGTAACCAAAAAGATACTGAATAGAAGTTACAACCCTTATACAGGCATTAATTTACATAATCTTTGTGTCTGCCATCTAAATGCAGGCTTCTGCCAAAGGTTTTGTCCTCATTCAGACCAAAGAGGTTTCCATGCGCCCCGAAGATGTGAAGAGAGTGTTCCAAAATAACGGCGAAAGCCTTACTGAATGGATCACCAAAGGTATCATCATGCATTTTTTTATAACTAACAGAAATGATCTTGGAATAAAATTCTATTTGTAAATATAAATCTGTGGGTTCTGATCTATTTCTGCAGGTCCAGTGGTAGCACTTGAGCTAAATGGAGATGGTGTGGTGGAGGCAAGCCAAACCATTGCTGATGAAGTGTTTAATGGGACTAAGGTAAACACAACAGGAAGTTGTCATTTCAAAGGTCAATTTATTGAGGATGCGTTCTGATCACCTGACACTTCTGTCTGCTGTTTTTCCTGCAGTTGTTTGTTTCTGAGAGCAAAAATACGTCCTCGCGTGATGTTGACAACTTTTTCAACTTCGCCGACATGCAGATGGGACTATAAAGCTGACACGGGGAGTCGTCCCACATTAATGTGGATTTTATGTTTGTGTATATTTTGTAATTTCAGTGTTGATGTGAGTTGGAATTACTTCATTTTAGTAATGGCATAACATTGATGCCATATCACAGGTCTCTTAATGGTTTTCTAATGAATATTTACTCTTCCATACATTTAGTATTTTTTGTATGACCTGACAATTATACTTTATTTCCTAATGTCACGATGTTGTAATGGCATGTAGCCAGTCAGATCTTTTGAATCAATCAGGAAGGCAAGTGCCTTTAGACAAAGAACAAACTAAGAACAAAACTGAAATTTTAGAGTCTAATCAATTATTGGCTGTGGACATTTTTGTCAGTTAAGATAAAAATCATTTGATTATATAGATATTTATTTTGTTTTTACA
>JAZGTK010009008.1:0-17686 GCA_036877625.1 Ambastaia sidthimunki | reverse complement strand
GTATTAGTGGCTTATGGCTCTGTGTTCTCTCTATCCGGCCGGTCACTTCTACATAATCTGCAGGAAATTCCTCATGCTTGTGAACTTGAGTTGAGTTGGAGCAGCTCCACAAACACTTACTGGCATTGCATATTTATATCACAGCCCTTATAACATTATATAGACTACACACACACTCTCACTGACACACACAAACACACACACACTCACTGACACACACACACACACACACACACACACACACACTCACTGACACACACACACACTCACTGACACACACAAACACATACACACACTCACTGACACACACAAACACATACACACACTCACTGACACACACACACACACACACACTCACTGACACACACACACTCACTGACACACACACACACACACACACACACACACTCCCTCACTGACACACACACTCACTGACACACACACACACACTCTCTCACTGACACACACACACACACACACACACACACACACTCACTGACACACACAAGTTGACAATTGTATATAGGTTTGTGTTTAGGCTGTTATGTCATGGGTTTCATAATAAACCTGTGTGAGACAAACAGTGAACAGAAGTGTTGAGTCAAATCAATCAAGTGTGTGTTTCTCTATCATTGTACAAGGGAAATGGATTATTAAACATACTAAATGATGCTTATCATAAAGTGTGTGTGTGTGTGAGAGAGAGAGAGAGAGAGAGAGAGATGGGCAACATGAGGACTGAAAGCTAAAAAGCTTTACAAAAGGCACCCAGAAAAGATTTGGCATTTTTGTCCCTCAGTGGACCCTGTTGTGATCGGCCCTCAAGCTTCTGAACTCCTGCTGTTTTAAAACCAGTGCAATTTGTCTTAAGCGGCCGTTGTGTAGCTGATAAACCAGAGAGAGTGTGTGTGTGTGTGTGTGTGTGTGTGTGTGTGTGTGTTTGTCCTCACATACCCTCAGTGTCTGACCTGCTGCAGAGACAGAAATACACGATGGTGATGACAGTTCTGGTGTCTGATAATTCAAAGGGCTCGTGAAGATTTATGATATCATTTATTTATTCCTGCAGGGCTTTGAGATTATAATGTAGATGATCTGAAATTCACAAATGTTCACTAACAAATCATGATTATTTTGCTTGAAACATGGTGCCATAGTTACACAGTTTTTTGTTAATGTAATACGGTAATATTATGAATGTTTATGAATATTATCTATGCATTTTATGGTTCTACACCTTCCACAGAAGATATATATGTATAAAAACATATTTAGACAATTTACTGCGTGACTGTTATCAGGATGTGAGGAGACTTTCAACCAGCACTTCCAAAGTTCTCCTCTTACTCCTCTAAATGTTCAGATGAACCTGTAGACTTGAAGGATCCTCATGTAGAAATGAAAATATCTTGGATTTTGGTTCTGTAAGCAACCACTTAGATCACCATGGCAACCATCCAACAGTGCCCTGGCAAAATGTTAATGTTTTTCATAATGCATTTAAAAATCGATGTTAAGATAGTTTAAATACAGTATTGAAAAACTGAGATCTATAGAGCTGCTCTTGTTTGTCACTGTGTTATCTGGCCGTGCAGTGATGCAGTGGTACTGTGAAGGTGCTGATGTAAGGGTTCTGCTTGAGGGTCCGGATTCAGTTTCATGTTTCGTGTGTTTGGGTCCGTCTGCAGTGATGGATTCAGTTTCATGTGATGCAGTTTGGTGGTAAACCAGATTCTGCTGTGTCTCTGCTTGAGTTAATTTAATCTGTGGGTCCCTTTTCTGCATATTGTGCTTTGTTTGCCCCCTGGAGGTTATTTCAGGCAAATACATTCACTAATAACATCTACTGATAACATCTCTCTCTCTCTCTTTAGCTCTTAAGTGTAACTGCACTGCTTGTGAGAAGACGGGTTATGTGTGTGAGACGGATGGGGCCTGCATGGCCTCAACCTCATACATCAACGGTCAGGAGGAGCAGCAGGTGCGAATCTGCATCCCTCGCGTCAGTCTGGTACCACCGGGACAGCCCATCTACTGCCTGAGCGCTAAGGGTCTGCTCAACACACACTGCTGTTATACTGACTTCTGCAACAGCATCAGCCTACAAGTTCCAGACGGTACGAGTAAAAGCCAAACATCTGGAAACATCTGCATGCTGGGATCTGATCATTGAAACTTCTGGAGAAGGTCAAGGATAGATTTGGCCATGTTGCATTGTAGTGTACATCCTAATGTGTCCTGCAACTCTGTTTTCAGGGATTTCTGAAGAAACCAGCTGGTCGAGCTCAGGGGGCAGATGGGGTCCTGTAGAGCTGGTGGCCGTGATCGCAGGGCCTGTTTTCTTGTTTTGTCTGCTGCTTATCGTGGGACTGCTGGTTTTCCAGCACCATCAGCGGAACTACAACCACCGACAGCGACTGGACGTGGAAGATCCATCCTGCGACCATCTTTACTTGGCCAAGGACAAAACCCTGCAGGACCTCATCTTTGATCTGTCCACCTCAGGATCAGGTTCTGGTAGGTCAGACCTTCAACTAAAACACTGTTTTAGTAAATGCACGAGAGATTTTACTCACTGATGTGTTTTTTATGGCAGGTCTGCCCCTGTTTGTTCAGCGGACGGTGGCCAGAACAATCGTACTGCAGGAGGTCATCGGAAAAGGTCGATTTGGGGAGGTGTGGAGGGGGAGATGGAGAGGAGGAGATGTGGCTGTTAAGATCTTCTCCTCCAGAGAGGAGCGCTCCTGGTTCCGTGAGGCTGAGATTTACCAGACCATCATGCTCCGTCATGAGAACATCTTGGGTTTCATTGCTGCTGATAATAAAGGTAGGATGTATTCTGTCAGCATTGTCTAAAGACATTGAATGTTGCACTTTCCTCCATTCAGAGTAACAGAACTGCAGCATCTTGTTAATTCTATAAACTTTGGTATCGTTCATGCAAAAGTCAACTTTTAAGGAGAAAGATTTCTGCTATACTCAAATCTCTTTGCTCACTAATTTCTGTCTGTGTTTTTCAGACAATGGCACATGGACACAGCTGTGGCTGGTCTCAGATTATCATGAGCACGGCTCTTTATTTGACTATCTTAACCACTACTCTGTCTCAATCGAGGGTCTGATGAAGTTATCTCTCTCAGCAGCCAGTGGTCTGGCACATCTGCACATGGAGATCTTGGGAACACAGGGTAAATACAGTCAACAAATGCTTTGTGAACTCTAAGATTCCTGTAGTCACAGAGCGGAATTCAAAACTGAACCATGACTGTGTCCTCCCACAGGAAAACCGGGCATTGCACACCGAGACCTCAAATCTAAAAACATCTTGGTGAAAAAGAACGGTTCTTGTGCCATAGCAGATCTGGGGCTCGCTGTCCGTCATGAGTCCAACACTGATACTATAGACATCGCTCCCAATCAGAGAGTGGGAACCAAAAGGTACCTCCACTTCTAAACACCACCCTTATACATTCTACACTCCATAACATCTATGTATCTATGTGTGTGTGTGTGTGTGTGTGTGTGTGTGTGTGTGTGTGTGTGTGTGTGTGTGTGTGTGTATATATGTGTGTATATGTGTGTGTATGTGTGTGTGTAGGTATGTATGTAAGTGTGTTTATATATGTATATGAATTGGTGAATAGTTTTTTTCTCTTCAGATATATGGCTCCAGAGGTACTAGATGAAACCATCAACATGAAACATTTTGATTCGTTTAAGTGTGCTGATATTTATGCTTTGGGGCTGGTGTACTGGGAGATTTCACGCCGGTGTAACACTGGAGGTGAGAAAAATATCAGATCCTCCACTCACAATATTTCAAACTGACTTTAGCAGCGTCTACACTGGACTGAGACATCTGATCTATTGCATGTGGACATTAGCTAGATGCTGGATCTGGTGTGATAGAAAACTTTTGCATTAAATTAGATTCTTAACCTCTGAATGTTCTGACAGGCATTCATGAGGATTACCAGCTTCCCTACTATGATCTGGTGCCGTCTGACCCGTCCATAGACGAGATGAGAAAAGTGGTATGTGACCAGAGACTACGACCCAACATCCCCAACTGGTGGCAGAGCTACGAGGTAAAGCCTCATAGAAGCAGTCAAATCTGAAATCGATTATAATATAAACCACAATATAAAAAAACAGAAGCTGGTGAGTTTGAAAAGCTGCTGTTTGTATGCAGTGTGCATGAGACAGTCTGTGGGCGTCCCGTCTGAAACCGAGACTACTGGATGTGATAAAGCAGCTTTATAATCCAATCCGTTGTTATTTTTGCAAGCATGCTTTTGTTTTGATAGGATACAGTGTGATGAAGGGGATTTTGTTTGCTTCACAGGCATTGAGAGTGATGGGGAAGATCATGAGAGAGTGCTGGTATGCCAGTGGGGCTGCGCGGCTGACCGCTCTGAGGATTAAGAAAACACTGTCTCAACTCAGCGTTCAGCAAGACGTTAAGATCTGAAACTCACGGGTCTCTGCAGAACAAGCGAATAATAAAAGACTTAAACCAGAAGAAGCTTTTTAGCCCTTTTTTAACCTTAAAAGTTGTGACGAGGACCACCTCACCATCTCAAACTCAACTACTGAGTCCATTTCTGCAGAGCTAACAGCCTGTCACTGACCCGGCCGCTGATGTCAGCACCACGTCTCTTCTCAGACATGACATTTGTTTCGGCATGAAAGACATTCAGCTGTGACAGACATTTTGATTGTTGTTCTACTAAAATGTTTCCTCTTAAATGGACTCTGCTATGTGACTTTTAAAAGAATGTTTTTAGGTTTCATTTCTGTCCCTCATCTCTTATTCTTATTATATTACATCATAAAAACACAAATACATGTATATATATATATATATATATATATATATATATAGTGCTCTACTGCTGTAGTGACGAATGTGGATAACACTGTTTTCTCCTGTTCTGACTAACAGTTTGTGTAAAAAGCCAAGTGTAGCACAGACGCCGTGACTGAAGCAACACTGCAGAACTTCACTTCCTGTCAGAGAAACTGATTATTCAAATATTTCTGGCAGAACATCCGTCAAAATCAGTCTGTTAATTTATCTTGGAGGCTTCACTCCATCACTGTACAGAACTCAGTGTGGCTTCTGCTTTGAATGAATCTCATTTTCACAGGAAATGTGTGCACGTGCATTTTTATGTTAATGTTTTGGGGTTTTAAAAATCCATGTTATTGGGGTCCATTATTCTTAACACCAGAACTCTCAGAATTAAGAAAGTAAACACATGCTTTGCTTTGTGTGTCACTTTCATTTCAATGTACTACTGAACATTTCCCTTATGTGAAGACTTATCAGTTAAGTGTGTGAACATTATCAGTTAGCACATCTTTACCAACTATTCAATATACTAGCAAGTTAGTCTTTTCCACAGTTATAGGCACAAAGCTGCATGTTTTGACCACTAACTAGAACTTAAATATCACTTGCAATGTGTTAGAGAAGGTAAAATGGCATTAGTTTTGGTATTAGGGGTCTAAAAAGGGTCTTATTCAAGTGTACAGGTTAAAACGTGGAAGGATTTACTGATATAAGTTAAAGCTGTAATCCGTAACATTTTTTGGTTAAAAATGATTTATAACTTGAGAAGTCGGTCCATGAGAAATGCTTGTCTGTAAACAGAGGGAAGATCCGGTTACTAGATCACATGTCGGGTTCTGTAGATGGTTCTGTAGATCAGGTTCTGTAGATCAGGTTCTGTAGATCAGGTTCTGTAGATCAGGTTCTGTAGATGGTGCCGCATTTGTGTCGTTCCTACAGCAGCTGTTTACAATTGTAACTTGTCATCCTTGAGATGGTGGTAGAGAGGCAAAAGTTACAGATTGCAGCTTTAAATCTGTTTCAGGTCAAGATTTATAACAGTCCACTTCTGATGGATCGTTGTGTATTTATGTTGTTTAAATCATATCTTGTGAATCTGCTCTCTGTTGAGTCAGTGAACTGTGTTAATTGAGAATTCCTGATACTGACTGAACTGAACATGGTGCTCAACATCATACACTGCAATTCTGTCTTTACACATGTACATACTCAGAAATACAAACGCTAGTTGTTTAATCATTATTTATATTGTGTTTGATTGTCCACAACTTGTATAAATGTACTTAACTTTTCATTCAGACCATTTTTGAAGATTTCACAGATGCCGCGTATCTTTGATCAGTTTCTGATCTGATGGTTTCAGGTGTAATTTTAAAAGTGTTAAAACATTCTTTTGTGGATTAATCAATATGATGTACATAAATGATACACAGTAATAAATCCTATTTCCTATTTCTGTTTCATTGAATCTGACAAAACAGCTCATGATAATGTACATGAAGGCAAAAATGATCAAAGTTAACTTATTGACATAATGAAGATAAAATAATGCAACTTTATATTTAAAATGCATTTTATTTTCATTTACAAGAAATAAAGCAGAGACAAAGAAATAAATGAGGGGCTGAGAGGGAAGAGGACAGCCGTATATAAAGAGATGCAACTTCTGATGTCAAAAATATGTACAATTCAAAATTATATTCATACAAAACATGCCACATACAATAAAAACGATCATTTATTCATCTTTCCTAAAAGTAGCTCCGCTGTACATCTGCAGCATTTATTTTAAAAAGTAGCTTCATAAAATCATGATCTATTATTTAATTACACCACATGTGAGACCTTAAATTAAGATATTTCAGGACAAAGGAGGCATGAGTTACTAAAATCCATTAAGCATCCTTGTTAACACACAACCTTAAAAAAGCAAGTTAACTGCATCCAATATTAGTTCAGAAACTGAGTGCAATTAATTATGGAGATATTTTTAATTAATAAAGCCAGAAAATTCATAATGAAGCCTTTCACAAGTCGTATAAAACATTCACTTCTACTGGGAGAAAAACAAGAAACAAATCAAAAGAGTTTCATCTAGAAACCTTCAAGATTTACTTTATATACTAATTAAACTGTCACTGATTCAAGGGCAGGATTCAGTAAGTCACAAGCATAAATAAAGAAAATATATGAGAACAATATTACATAAATACACAAATGCTATGCACCATTTTACTGCTCTTTTCTTTTTAAAAGTATCTTTCTATAAAGAAAATTGCCAGGATAATCTACCCACACGAATCCCATCTCAAATGTTTCAATTTCATTGGTGAAAACGTCACACCTGTAGTTAAACTGTATATGATCTTGTAAGAAAAAAATACAGATAGAAAAAGAAACCAAAACGCTATGCAAAAACACTCTGGTTCATATACATAAAGATATTACTTAGTTTGCCATTTTACATATATTTATAGATATTTACACATTAGGCTTTTCTGATAAAACGATATCCAGTGGTTGCTTTTTTCATGAGTTTTATTTCTCTACAATTTTGAATTTGATTAAAAAGGGGCAGAATAAAGAGTTTAGTCCCCCGTTATGTACAGTTTATACACGTTGCATTTATTTTTACCGTGAGGTTGTAAGTCAGGAAGGGTTGTGTGAAGTCTGTGTTCAACTCCCCTTTAAAATTCAACTGTTTTAACCGTTTTTAATTACTTTATATAAAAGAAAATAGAAATGCCCTTTTGAAGTCTTTCTCAGACACTGCAGATGTGCTACCACTCAAAACCACAAAACACAGACACACCGGCTGTCAGCAGGCAGGGAAAAGACTTACTACAGTAAGTTTACAACAGTCCACTATCACAGAAGGGAAGAAGTTTAAACCTAAAGTTCCTGGCTAGAGTGATGTGACTTCTGAATGGAGATCTGATGAATTCAAGATGGAAACATGTTAAATGTGGTGGCAGTCTTGCATTACAATTAAATTTTTATTTGCCATGTTTTTTGAGAGCTTAAAGCGTCCAACAAACATGATCGTTTTTCGATACATTTTCAAATTGCACCCACGTGGAGCTCAAGGTGTATGCCGTGGGTCTCGTCTTATCTCTCGCATGGTTTGCTTCATTATTAAGAATGTACGAGGATATGGATGTGTCCTCATACACAAAATGCATGACCTGATTACGTGCCGAGACAAAATCAGCTACATGATTTCCAGGTGGCCTCCGAGATTCGACACGGCTTGAGTTTTGATTGCTGTGTGTAATGAATCATCATAATGAAACTCATATACTGTATCTCGTTTGCGTAATCAAATAAGTTGCATTGGCTCATTATTGTAATTATTAGAAAGAATCAGAAAGCAAAATATTGAGGAGCAAACCTGCTGCTTGAGTTTTCCCTGCTTATCTGGGAAGACATTCCCACATTCCCCTTTCCACAGTAGCACTTAACAGTTTAATACAAAAGCAGTGACTTCCCACAAACTCAATGAGGTAGACAGGGTGAAATAAACCACCTTTAACTCAATATAATAAAACATCTGGTGCTTCGTGAGCCACAGGTCATAATATTTTATATCTTGTCAATCATTCATACATAGTTCAAAGCAGAGCCACTTTAAGATTGTCTTGCCAATATCACAATAATCTTCATCGATGATCTGATAAGAGAATGTTCTTCTGGAGTGACGGTGGTAGCAGAAAGAACAGGTCCAGGCTAAAGTGTATTCGTTCATTTTTGAGTACTTACATGGCTTTAATCAGACATGATCACTGAGATCTGGTTGAAGTGTGTTGATATGCTATAGACTCAGTTGTTTTGGTAGATGTATGAGGAGACAGTGCAGGAGAAAGCAGAGGTGCTTTTGGCAGAAGTGAAGTTCATCAACAAGAAAGATTCAAGCAGATACCTTTGAGCTCAT
Organism: Ambastaia sidthimunki; assembly: GCA_036877625.1. Lineage (NCBI taxonomy): Eukaryota > Metazoa > Chordata > Actinopteri > Cypriniformes > Botiidae > Ambastaia > Ambastaia sidthimunki. Next base: position 8,900 of record JAZGTK010009008.1, on the reverse strand, counting down.
CTGTAAAGGTTTGTGGCATCAAAAGTTTATTTTTCAAAGCTTTGGCTCTTGTTGGATATAAAGTCTTTTCTTTCAGGTGACAAAGTGAACTTCTCTTCCTCATTTCAGAACAGCTTATTATCTGGATAGTAAGAGTAGAACAGGCTTTGGCGAGGGAAGTCTGGCACCCGGGAACGAGGCAGGGCTGCCTTCGACTTTGTCCCAGTTAATTCATCCACTTTCTGCAGTTCCAGGCTCCGCAATGGCAGGGGATCTTGTGCTGATCGTCTTCAAAGTCAAACTGATAGTCATATGTCAGCTGAAAGAAAAATCAAACAGTTACTCAGGTGAACGACACTAAGACCACAACCAATTTTAAAGCTCTTTTGACTAATACTCGTGTAACTGACCTCTTCACCCTTTGGGATCCTGCGGCTGGAAATGATAATAATCTTATCCTCTTTGTCAAACGTCACGACTTCCGCAACACAGTTGGGTGCACACGAATGATTCACGTAACTGGAGAAGATAAACAATCGTAAAAAATAAGACCAGAGCTAAACATTTGACTCTACAAGAACAGAAGCATAAAGAGTTTGGATCTTACCGGGCAGGACCACCGGTTAACGTGGCATCAATCACATGTTCGTTATTGATACGAAACATGTAGATCCCACGATTCTGATTGGAGGAAAAACAACAGCGTTCAGAAAAAATAAGAGCAAATCTGGCCGACGTATACTGTGCTTGAGATTTACAAACCTGTTCCTCATAAATCTTTTCTCTGCGATTGGCCACTTCGTTTCGAATGATGGTGCCGATGTACTCGATGACCATGGTGTGTTTCTCGATGTCCTTTGCGGCGTACAGACCGAGTCCTTGAATGCGGGAGCGAGCAAGATACACGTTGGTCTTCCATTCGGTCTTCAGTCGGCGGTACTGAGAGGACTTTGAATGGACAAACTGTTTGCTGTAGGGAGTGTTGATCTCTCCAGTAAATGTGCTCTGGTAGGCTTTGGACACACTTGTGCTGTTTAGCGTATGAGGCCTGAGAAAGAGCAAAACAAAATTACATCCATTGTAGAATGTAGAAATCACTAGTGCTTTTTCTTCTTTGCATGCCATGAACTCACATTAACGTATTTTTAAAAGAGTATATTTATCAGTCCCTGAATTCCCTCGATTATGGAACCGTTAGCATCATTTACAGTCCTGAGCTAGAGGAATACTAAACATCTTGTTCATTACCTTTTGCAGTGTGTGAGTATTTTGGGTTCTGATCTGGCGCAGCCCGTGGGGTTGATCATGAGAGGAAGTTCCATCAAAGGATGGCGTCCATATCTGAAGGTGTAATAGTGACAGCTTTCAACACCAGGGAGCTGCAAAAAACAGGTGTGAATTAATTAACTATTACACAATATAGCTAGTATGTTTTTATTAAGTCCCATTTTCCAGGAAATGCCAGTCTGACTTAATTAGACTTCAGTTTAGATTCACTGATATTGTTTACATACTTAATTTTATGTAAGTAAAAGTAACCTGTAATTTTTGGTTTCAAACAGAGATGATGATACAAAAGCAAAAGTTAGGGATTGCAGCTTGGCCAAACAAAGTAAGTTGATTTCTTACGGATTCAGTGATGCGCATTACTGCATGCACAGTGAGTCCATACATCTCTTCACCCTTGACATGATCCGTGAAGAGCTTCAACATGGCTGCTTCTTCACGCAGCTTGGCAACCTGCTGCACAATCTTGCACCAGATACCTGCAGAGTAGTCGCATGATGTCAGCATGGGGCATTGTTACATTTACAAGCATTTCACAAAATAAATACAGCTGATGTACAAACCGTCTGGAGTGTCATCTCGGAAATGCAGGTCTTCATATCCGTGCTCCAGCACACGCACTTCAAATAGCGGTTTGCTGTCCTGCTCGCTAATGCGACAGCGGTAGCGACACCTCCGGTTTGGTACACGAGTGCTCCAGTAAATTCGAGTAGCTTCGTAGCCCACAGGAAAGATAGCCGTGGGTGAATGAAAGGCAGGCATTTGTGATGGCAGGAGCTGACCGGTGGCGTGGAATATGAGCCCACCGACGCGAAACATGTGAATGCGGTCGCCTCGTTGCAGGATGCTTGCGATCTGCTTCACCTCATCTCGCTCGATGTAGACACGTCGAAACACAAAAAAACTGCTAAGCTCCTCCTCGCTGGGACCTTTGAGCTTGTGTTGGGTGCAGAGCATAGTTTTATCTTTAAAGAACATGCAACGTGCCCGGACGGCGCAGGCAAAATGGTAGACATTCGGGCAGCGCAAACGGTTGCAGCTGTTAGTAGCTCCCGTCTTTTGACAGTATGCGCAGCGGGTACGCAGACCGCGCCGCAGGGCGACCTCCACGTTAATAAGCGCTCCGCCTTGAGTCTCATACACCTCGGTTGACCACAGAGCACAGTTGAGATGGACCCACAGGTCAACATCGATGTTAAGAAGACGCGCAGGTCCATCTGTGGCACCGTCTCCCTCTTCGTGGCAGAAACAGCATTTGCGCTTGTCTCTGGGCAGCTTGTCAGGTTTTAGTGTGATGCGAAGGCGCTCCATGAGCTCAGAAACTTCACGGCTGCTCTCTTTCTTGGACCCACCTTTGCGAATGGTGATAACTATCTCAAGACGTTTCCACCTCACGCCCTTCCATTTTTTGACCCTGGGGCGTTCTTCTTCTTCTTCGTCAGAAAGGGGTCTACTGCGGTGTTTGATGGGTTTGAGGGACACCTCTATCGTGGGGGAGTCCAGAGGAGAAGGAGAGCAGGCTGGAGCAGACGGTTGGTCTTCAGAAGCAGCAGATGATGGGGGGACAACAGGTTCTTGAGGTTCAGACGGCACTGTAAGAGGGGAACTCTGAGACTCTGATTTAACTACAGCACTCTCAGGTTCTGTCTTGGCAGGGGCACATGGACTTGAGGGTGGGGATGTAGTCTGAACATTAACCTCTGGTTCAGGTTTGGACTGAGGCTGCATAATGTTTTCTGCCTCAGCTACAGCAGAAGATGGGTGTGGAGGTGCAGATGGAGGTGGAGGTGAGGATGGAGGTGGAGATGGTGATGGGGGTGGAGATACCTCCACAGGAATAACAGGCAGATGTCTCACATCAAGGTCTGAAACATTTGTCATGTAACAGTGCTGAGCAGGTTTGTCTTCTTGCTCTTGACCATCCTGAGAAAAATAATTATAACAAAAATGTTTAGTTGGAATTAAATTGAATTAAAAATGAAATTAAAGAAAACAAATGTCAAGAAACTTACCTGTTTCATGAGAGCCAAGATATCCACTTGTTTTTTAAGGGTACACCCAGGGAGGGACACATCAAACTGCCTAAGCCAATCAGCATCATGGCCTGCAGAAGGGTCTGTTTTCATATCTGATGTTAAAATCAAAGTTCTCACTCAATAGTTTTTCAAACCAGAAAACATACTAGGAGAACCAGGATAAATATCTAATTATTAAACATAGGCAATTCCAGAGGCTGGCAACAGCAAGCTACCATATGCAATGACTGGATCAAAAATGTTAAGCCAAAATCAAAGCAATTTAGAAAGACAACAAGAGTGCAGTACCTGGGTTAGAGGAGTTAGTTACATTCCCAGGTCCAACACCTGCTCTGCCAGGACTCTGGGGGACGGTCATCTCATATGAAGTTGGTATACGTATATGCAGCAGCTGGGCAACAGCCAACATCACTGTGTTGAGATTCTGTTTAAGGGAAAAAAACGTTAATGTTGTTACACAAATTTACCAAGTGCTTTTGTGACATATAGGCCTGGTTTCACAGACAAGGTTTCAGGTTTTAATTAAAAGATTTGAATACCTTCGCTGCAGCTGGTGAAACCATGAAGGTAACAGGCACTTCACTGCTTTTGGATTTGTTACACTGGCTGGAAGATGGAACAGTCGTTTCATCCACTGATTCGAATGGCTTTGTCTCATTGAAACCTGTAGACAGCAAAAAACAGAATGTGAGGCAAGTTAACCATGAAGACTTTTAAACTGCTTTTCAAACAGCCACATACTTGGGATGGCAGAACGAGGAACCATGGGGATAACAGGAGAGATGGCCCTCTCATCCTCTTCCTCTTTGGGATCCAATAAATGCGGGAAGCGAGATGTCTCATCACCCAGCTGGCTTTCAGGTGAGGATGCAGGTACAATACTATCTGAAGAATCAGTCTCATCATCATCACTCTCCATCCTAGATGCAGAAAACCATTAATGTACTGATATACTCATACACACACATTTATTGATCTGTCTATATGAAGACTTCTACTGACAGACAATAAACAACACAACCTAATCCTAACTGAATAGTTCTGCATTTTTACAATTTAAAATACAATATTAACTACATCTTATTTCGTTTTTACAAATGTGGACACCCCCAAAAAGAGGTTTTGCCCCAATCTGTCAGGTTTTCCTGACTTTTGGACACGCAATATGCGGTTAAGTAAACCTTCCTCCACACACAAACCTACAAACACACACAAAAACTATTTTTTTCTGTGGATCTGTTTTGTATATTTCAGTAACTTACCGTATATCTTCATTCTGGTTATGTGGTGGAGTGGGGAGAGCTGCAAGTATGTCTACACTCTTGACCTCCTCTGAAACAGAACCTACAAAAACGAGGAGGCCTGTTAATGTTGCAACATTGAGCGAAAACCCACAAACCCACCAAATGATTTTAATACTTTAAGCAGTCATGTATAGTCAAAGTTTAAGGCTGATGCAGAAACTAGAACACAAACGTTGGTTTGAATTTGCGTTTCTTTCCAAAAAGAACATAAAACATGTATATTAGTATAATTTGACTTTTTTAAATGTATCTCAAGATAACTTAAAATATGATTAAGGAAACTTCTAGAAGCATTATCATATGGAATACCACATTTAGCAGGTTATCGCATTTTTCTTAAATATCGTGCAGCTATCATCCATACTCTGCCTTACCCATAGTATTCTCTGACACCTCTGTCTCTTTCTGACCATCTGCTAGTTCTTCTACAGGAGTCACACCGTTTAGAAGCTTGTGGTGCACAGAAGGAGGTGGAGTCGGAGGAAGAGATGAAGGTGGTGTCGGAGGATTGCTGAGGTTGTTCTAAAAGGAAAGGCAGCAATGAATTTCACCATATGGAACAAAAGAAATATATATGAAAAAGTGGCAGTCGAAATATGGCTGCAGCACTTAACAGCACAGCAAGAGTTACAAACAGAAAGGAAAACTTAAAAACACCTTTGTAATAAGCTGGGAATAGTAGTCTGGAATATTGTCCAACATGGCATTTCCAAAAGAGCCTTTCAACTGAGTCTCTGAATTGGCTGGACTGCTGCCAAAAGGTGCAAACAAATCCAAACTGGCAGTAATGGAGGGCTCCATCAAAGGAAGAAGAGAAAGTCCCTGAGGTTCAACAAACAACAACATTGTGTTTTTGATTGTGTTGAGAGCAATACATAATCATTTCAAATTAGAATGTTAATCTGAATATAATACAACAACTCAACATACCTGCTTTAGTTGCTTCATTATTGCCTCAGTTTTTCCAGCCTCTTCTTTTTTTGTTTTCTTGCGACAGTTTGGCCCACGCTCTCCAGCTTTTGTAGTACGCTTGGCCTTGACTACCGGAGGTCTCTTTGTTAGTGACTGCAGATCCTAAAAATAGTTATTGACACAAAATAGATATGAGACAATTTGATGGCGCTCTCTTGTGCACAATGAAAAAACTTGCAGGATGTACCTCCATGTTTCGTGGGGTTCCTTGAAGTTTTTGCTCCAGCATTGCCAGCTTGCTGTTAATATGCCCATTTATCTCATTATGAATGCCATCTGAGGGCCTCTGAGATGCCAGTTGTAGGTTTTTGGTTCTGAGAAGTTTCTGCAGTAGCTGTTGGCCCGTCTCTGTTCTTTGCATTTGAGATCCAGGATCTTGTGCTTGGTTTCTACAGCTCGGAGCAGAGTTTGCAACAGAAGTGGCACAGCTAATGCTCAATGTCTCTCCAGTGAATTCACGCTTAATAGCATCTGAATGGGCATCTAAGCTAGCTTCTGTGTCACACTGGACTTCACGGGGCTCCTGCTTGATGTTCTGCAGTGCCATCTTGCAGACTTCACTGGGCAGTGGTGTTGGTTGAGACATATGACCCTCAGATTCTTGGGTACCACTTGATGCTTGTGGTAAGTTCTGTGTCAACTGAGGAGATGGACCATTGAGTGAATAAGGACCTGCAACAACATCTGGTCTAAAAGGCAATGATAAGTTAGTAGAGACAGACAGGGAGCCAGGCTCCTGTTTGTTTAAAGATGCTGGGCTGGAACCAGGTTCTGGAGCAGATGATCCTGCAGGAGAACCTGCATGAGATGGAGATGCCCGAAAAGGGCTCAGTGTTGTTGCCACATGGGAATGTTGTTGCTGAAGATGTTGGCTGCCTGGTGGAGTCTGAGACATTCTCATGAGTCTTTGCTGATTGGAGAATGGACTTCCAGGAGAACCCTGTCCCCCTAACTGTCGAGGAGACATTGGCCTAGCCATATGTCCAGGTGCGGTGGTATGAACTTGACCCATTATTGGCCTGGGCACTTGAGCTCTCATCATCTGGTGCTGATGTTGTAACATCTGCTGCTGTTGAGCATTACTGATGTACTGTGATGAAGGACCTTGAGGTGGTTGTTGCAAAGTCCCTGCAACACCTTGATGATATTGTGGAGCCATTGCAGATGGATGTCCCATTGCTCCTGGTTGTTGTGGAGAGCCAGTTGGACAGAGTTTGGCTGCCAATCCAATGTGGTGTTGCTGTTGTGCTTCAAGACCTGCAATGCGTGGACCAACAGGTGGAACCTGCGGGTGCATCTGACCCTGCGCCTGACCTTGCATTCTTAGCATCTGGCCTTGCTGCAGCTGCCGCTGAGCAAACATTGCCTGAATATGTTGTTGGCTAGGAGTCAGGTGACGCAGCTGAGGGTTCTGTGCAATAATAGCCTGAATGTTAATAGGGGCACGCATCTGCCCCACAGGAACACCAGGTCTTTGAGTCATCATCTGCTGACCTCTTGGCATGCCCATTTGTTGGGTCAACATGGCTTGCGGCTGTTGATTTGCAATACCTGACTGACCACTATTCTGACCAAGCACATCTTGTGGTTGTTGGGGAAGATTTTGACCACCTTGCTGCTGGGCCATAAAGCACAACTGCTGACCTTCTTGTTTTACTTGTATGGAGTTTGGTGTCTGAGGTTGCAAACCAGCTTGTTGGTTGCTCACAAAACCATGTTGTTCTGTAACGCCAGTGTTTTGATTTGATTGCTGTTGTGCTGTTTGTTGACCCAGAAACACATGTTGCTTTTGTGGCTGTCCAGCAACACCCTGCTGGCTTCCACTAGACACTTGCTGCTGCACCTGAAGTGGTGTAGATGGTCCACTCTGCTGGGGGGGTGTTTTTGGACTAAGTACTCCTCCATCTTTACGGACAGAAGTCTGGAGATCTTGGGTCAGACCTTGAACCCCCTGTTGCACATTCTCAGCAACTCCTGGGGTGCTTCCTGATGGTGGAATTTCTAAAGCTCTTTGTTGCTCTGGTGGACCAATGTGAGATTGTTGTTTCTGTTGTGAAATCTGCTGCTGTTGAGGTTGAGTGAGGTTTTTTGCAGCATTCTGTTGCTGTTGGGACATGAGCATGCGTTGAGCAATTGCACTCTGTTGTTGAGGTGTAAGCTGGGTTGGTGTTCCCCTAACAACATGCTGATCTACCAAACCCTGAGGTCTCTGAAACTGTTGAACAATTTGCTGATTACCCATCATGGCCTGTGGTTGGCCTGCCATCATATTCTGAACCAGTGGTTTGTTTATGACATTATGTTGCACTTGTCCAATCACCTGGTTCCCCATCATACCTGGAGAAGGCTGCATTAAACCATGCAGATTTTGCTGGTTATTCAATAATCCTTGTTGTAAGTTTGGTTGCTGCCCCATTAAAACCTGGGCTGGCTGGTTACCCATTGCTCCAGGCTGCTGCTTAATCAGACCAGGTTGCTGAGTTTGATGCGACACAGGCTGCTGCCCAATCATTAACTGCTGTTGCTGCAATTTTTGGACCATTTGCATTCTATGCTGCAACTGTTGCTCTTGGAGAACTCTTGGATCTACTCCTTGTGTTCCAGGGGCTTGTGGGAAAAAACCAGGAGGTGGGACCTGCTGCACAGTGCTAAGTGGAAGAGGAGGCTGGGCTCCACTGAAAGGTTGCATTTGTGGCATTCTTATTGGTGTGCCTGCATGAGGCATCCCTCCCTGAGGCATTCCTCCAGGTGTTTGACCAGTAACTTGTCCTCCTTGATGGCCCACAATCATTTGTCCAGGCATCTGGGAAATCATGTGGGGTGCCTGCGTTGAGGGCCCAGGTGCTAGCATGGAAGACCCTTGCTGATGCTGCTGCTGTTTACTTCGATACTCTGCAATAAGATTGGTGTGTTCTTTCTGTTGCTTACGAACCTAGAAAAGCAAATTTCCATGTCATGATCAGAACGACTTGGAAAAAGAAACGAATACTTCAATGTTCATAAACAGTTATATTTGCTTACCTGGTCCAGTTGTTTCTGGATCTTACTCTGTTCCTCTGTGACTAGTTTGAGCTTTTCAGCATCTGCTTCTGCAAACTCACGCCCTGCTTTCTTTGCAGTGCGCTGCTTGGCACACAGAGCTTTGCGAGATTTGCGATGGGCTCCTATTTGCTCCTCTAGGAATTTCAGTTGCATTTGTAGCAACTGCTGGGTGTGAACTAGCCATTCTTCATACCGGTGCTGTTCAGCATCATCTGTTTTGAGTTTGATGGCACAAGAACTTTAGTTTTACTTAATTCATGCTTTTAAAGTGAGCTGGTTT
>JAZGTK010009007.1:0-17686 GCA_036877625.1 Ambastaia sidthimunki | reverse complement strand
ATAAAGCACGGAACAAACATTCCATACAAACATTCCTACTTCCCTTGAAATGAAGCCAAATGGGTGACCCACTTTCTAAGAATTATTTGCGGTCAACAGTAGAAACAGGCGTCAACCATTCTTCAACCAATACGGACATACTCTTAACAATCATCCGGTACCAAAATTAGCATGTGCATAAAATTGTACTGGCTACCATCATCTTAGGCGTTTTTTTAGTTTAATAGTTATTTCTGACTGAAACGGCACTTAATTTTGCTCAAAATGCTGCAATAGCATTTCAGTTGATAATGACCTGCAAAACGGAAACACACCAAACTCAAATACGTTTACCCGTTTTATAAAAGGCGCGTATCTTGTGTAAGTAATTTCAGACGTGGTGATTTTATTTAGTCAAATGCCGTGAGGAAGGTCAATGTCAGAAACAGGAAGCAGCACCAAGGGAAACGATCTTAATTTGGATGCACATCTATTGTCCCCTCAAAGCCCGTCCCATCCACCACTCGACTTTATCTGGACCTCCACATCAGCAGATTAGCTTCATGTACAGCCTCAGAGGTAGAAAAAGGTCCCCGCGATACAGGAAATCACACACATTACAGTGACACAGGAAATGTCTAAATAGACCACATTTGCAAAAACAGGCCATAAATCAAACCAAACACTCCATCCAAATCTGATACATTTACCAGCCTGACATATTAGTGCTTTTCTGTCAATAGAGCCATTTCATTTCCACCCTGGCTTGCAATTAACTAAAAACAGAAACACAAAAGGTTTGTGTGGTAATGAGGTCTATGTCACTGAGAGCTGCTGTTTATCTACAGAATGTCTGTCTGAGTGTTTGCACAGCAGGACAGTGGACAATATTACAAGATAGGTGCACTGCACCCAGACTCCACCTATCTGATGCTGCTTTATAGGAACAAATACATCAATGTCAGCTTGTTTATGACCATTTTAACACAATGAGCATTAGATTGGACTCTTGGTTGGTCTGCAGGGAGAAAACAATGCAACTGATTAAATGCAACTAACCGTTAAACGGTATATAGTTTAAATGATAAGTAATAAATAGGCTTTTAATAGGAAGAAGAAAAGACATCCAGTATTTTTGTTGACCATTTCAAGGGCCAATCAAATTCAGTATTTTGCTTAATATTAGCCTGTCACTCTGTAGAATCTTGTCAAAATAGGCAGATGCCGACATGAACAGTCAATGTGACTGAAAAAACGATGCAAGGTCAATATCTTATTATTGGGGGATTAAACGCAGATACAATAAACATGGTGCTAAACACATAAAACACATGAAAACATAAAACCAAACCAAGGCATGTATACCAAGGTACACATTTTATTAGTATGTGTTTATCCTGGGATTAAACCCAGGACCCTTACAGTGCTAATGCAATGCTTTACCCATTGAGCTATAGAAACACAATTTTGCACAGTGTTGGGCCTTCATGCACTTCATGCAGCCTGATATTAAAAACATATTTATTTTTGAACAACAATAATTCTGGTATAATTTTGGCATGTGGGATCAGCACTTGATGTCCAGTGTCAAATCTGGCTCCTCGGGCAAAGCTAGTTGAGATCCTCTGCTCTGGAGTATAACGGCAAATGTCACGCTTTGTACTGCCATGTAGCTGTGATGTCAGGAAGGGGTCGTACATACAAAAGGTCAAAGCTGAGGGTCAGCGCTTCTGCGAATGCAACAGAGCAGGTCTGCGTGGAATCAATGTTCCTGCTTTCCTGCAGAACAAACATCACACAGGGACTGTAACCTTTTCACTGAGCTTCCTTTATAATGCTGTCATCAAATCTTTTCTGAAAAGGGTGTGCCTGCAGAGGAACGCACCAGGGATGGGCCGCTATCAAAAGATTTATACCTCCACAGAGGCCTGTATAAACAACACAACACTGAGTGCTATTCCCAGCGCAGCACTTTGATCCATTTCATACGCAACACCTTGTCTTGGGAATTCCAACTTTGTGGTTTTGAAATGTTTGAGGATCTTAAAAGTAACAATTTGCTTTAAAAGCAAATGTTTCATCTTTTTCCTTCGAGGTACCCAGATGGCACCTGCTCTGTTTTACAGTGCATAAACTTGCACAGCTTGAATAAAATAAATTAAATGCTTACTGAATTTCAAAACTGTTAAAAAAGCTCTGTGACAAACATAATTTAAAGCACAATGAGCTAAGACTGTTTCAAAAGAAACTAAGGCACCATTGCACATATCATTCACAAAAAGTCCCAATCCCACAATGCACTGCAACGTATATATTACATGCTGCAGTCCTGCCTAACAATTAAAAAAGCCTCTGGGTTCCAATTCCAGTCAGGCAGCTGCCTACATAGGTAGCTCACAGCAAGGCAGCTTACTAGGTATTGGAACAGAGCCTGAGTCTTCAATAACTTGGCAGGAATCCTGAGTAATTTTAAAGCCTTCTTTCCAGTACGACCACTCATTCAAATCAAAGGATATTACGAAAGATCTTGTGCATCGGATGCTGACGCTAAACCATTATACACATTCACTCGACACCATCTGCTTAATTATTCTGCACATAATGGCCACCCCAACAGCAGAGTTCAAGACCAAATATCAGGGTCCGCAAATAGAGATGGAGAGAAAGTGCTTTTCTATAGCAACCCCCATTTGTCAGCACAGACACATGGTGAAGAAACGTTCCATAAGATACAGTATGATTGTGTTAGCGGGGGGCAAACTTGAGTCTCAAAGCTATTGCCTCAGCATTCCACTAACACACAATAATAAATCAGCAGGGGGAGGTGTCAACTCACATGCTCAGGAAATTGCTTTAAAAATATACCAACCCTTATTACCACACGGTTTCAATAAACTTAACGAGGTTTAGAAAATAAGGTCAGGGTTGGTCCTGTGACGTCAGGCATGAACCTTCACAGGCCAACATTAGTGTCACTTGAAGTTACTCCATCTCCAGTTCTCTAAGCAAACAAAAGATTCTCTGGAAAGCGCTCACAGAACGTCGAAGGGGGCAGAATCCGAGTCGACTCATCAGTTTCCACACTACTGTGATAATAATTGCCCTTCCCTGCAGCTCTCTGCGTCTATAAATCAAAGCAGCAGATGCGAAGTAGAATATCAAAGCGTAGCAGCTCTCCTCTTATTGATTTCAAAATCCATGCAAGAAAAAACCTGTCAACGATGCCCGTTTATTCGGCTGGATGCTTCTGTCTAAAACAAATCCCTGTAAGCTTTGCTATACTTCAAGTTAAATCGGTGTCATCAAAACCTTGTTTTTACACAGGTTTTACATAAACACTGACATGACCAGATTGCACAGTCAAGCGACTGTCTGAAAGTACTTAAAAGTTAAGCCCTCAAATATTTAATCGTGCCGAGTTAAATAAAAAATAAAAGTTGTGAGTGCAGCAAGTTGGTTATCAAAGAGGGGTGGGTTTGTGTGTGTTTAGCCCCATGAGAAATTCATTGCAGTGAGAGGATTTAGAAGAGCTGAGCGGCCTTATCTACAGCCTGCAGCTAAACGGCATCCCCTCACAAGGCCCTGAGAGCTACGTGGCATTGAGTTAACAAAGAATATCTGCTTTGCGGGGCACAAGCAAACAGCGCAGGTGTGCCGCGGGTTGACAGACGCAAATTCTGATAGCCCAAAAATAAACTAGCTGTTTTTGGAACATATTCAAAAAGCCAGACAAAATAAAGCAATAACAAAACCACAAAAAAGGAAACAACAAACCATGTTAAATTATTTAGCACCAATTATCGTAGAGAACTGAGCACAAGGCCGCCGCAGTGACATGGTTTAGGGTCTGTGCTTAAGGCAGTGATGCATGAGTAATTCATCGTCTGGCTTTAGTCAGATGAGCTGTGGTCAGTTTGTTCACAGGCTGACCGGCGTACCCCAGACATCTGTCCTTTAGCAAACAGTGACGGCATCATTCGCTCCAGCTCATCTCTAATTTATCACCAACAGATGGGATATGCAAAAAAATGTTGTTTTTTTAATCTACAATTGTGCTGATCACAGATTGATACACTACTGCAATAAATCACTTACAGAATATGGATACTAAAACCAAAACCAATTATATTCACAGAAGCAAAAGACTGCACAGTATTCATTGCATATGGCTTAATATTTTTTACAAATAGCATGTGAAGCTGTACACAAAGATTAGCATTTCAAATATGCTACATTGTTGTCCCATGACCTCTTTAAATAGCATGTCTACTTCAGTTACTACATACATATTGCACAGTATGCTGTGCACAGTATGCTGGACAAATAGCGGGGCTAGCATACTATTTGAAACACAGCCGGACCTTTTAGCAGTTCATGCCAAGAAATAGCAATTAATACGTTTAAATGTTCCCAATCCCATATGTAAACAAGCACATTAGCCCTGAACCAACACTATCAGGCATGTTATAAGCGCCAAAAGTTAGTAAAGTTCCACTTTAAAACCCTTAAAGCACATCAGCTTTTTTCTTATTTTCCTCACACACTCAGTCTCAAAGCCCACAGCTTCATCACCCTTCCCTTCATTACATTTTCGAAGCCACATTCGGAGTCTATCTGCACCTCCTGATGTGCAGGGACAGCCTGTCAAAGCCAAGCGCTTCTGACAGCCCCTTTCCTCAAGCATGACAAGCAGTAGCAGTCAGACACTTATTGCTAAGCATTCACCAGAGACCTTGATGTGTCAGAGGAGGAAAAAGCCACAGTCATCAAAACTTTCTGCAACCCTCCAGCAAGGTGCTTGTCTGGAGTGGGCAGAGCAACAGTCATCAAAGGGCAGAGCAGCCTGATAGATCCAATGTGTCTGTTTGTTTCCTTAATGCACATTTGGAAATGACATAGGGAATGACATAGGGAGGTGCTCCAATCAAAGCCTGTGCACTTACTGATGTACAGCTGATGACAACTGCTGTAGTCACTGACTGAATACATATATATCTACAGTGTTTTTTGTATTCAGGGAGACACTTGAGAGTCTGAGGGAAATAACAGTGAGTGAGAGAGTCTGAAGGGGGCCCTGCACATACTCAGGTCTGGGGCCTTCAACACTGCCATGAGCTCTCCATCTAAAACTAAAACAGCAGTATGCTGGGAGAAGGCCACTGACCTCAGGGGAAATGGCAATAGCAACCAATTAATTTCTTAAGGTATTTTCTTGCCCTTTTAAGGGTTAATAACTGGATGAATCTCAAGTCTTTTCAGCGTAAGGAGAGCAAGATGATAAATCAGGGCATTTTACAACACAGGTCACACTCACAGCACACACCAAAGCCACATCCTCCATTAACATGAGTGTCTCCAGCTTTAAGATTATCTTAAACACAGGCATCAGGATCAGGAACTTTACATTAAAACACTCTGAAATACGGTTATTTGCGAATCACTTTGAAAAGGCAATTGTCCTGCAACTGTACTGTACAATGCAGCTGGTTTTATTTTGTGCCATTACGAATAGTCAGTGCAGGTCTAAGCAGACATAAGTATTATTTTTATAATACCCTAATTATAATATGGCACCATGGTAACCAGAGTTTCTACCAAAACACCACATAAAACTGTGGTAACCTGCTACTGTCATCAAAACAAGAAATGAACCCAAAGGGCAGAATTCTGAATGATTTAACACTGTTTGAAGTTGATCCATTATTTATTTATAATTTTACAGGAGAAATGAAAGCAATACAGCACCAAGGTAAATGTTTATAAAGGTACTATAGACTGCAAGAACATTTATATCCATGACTCTTATTTTAAATCTACTAAGATTTACTATTTTCTCATTTAGAGCACAATACATGATTTTGAGTCGTGATAGAGTGCAGCCCTAGGCCTCAAGCTGAAATGGGGCATGACAATTATTCCCCACTGAGTTAAGTAATCCCTGTGGCTGAGAGGAAGCCGTATTAAAAAGCAGGGCTAAAAGGCTAAAGAGTTGTGAAAAGGCTGACTCCTGCAATTCTGGTGTAAGAAAGTCACTTTAAAAAGTGCATCATTGCAACGTCCTCGGAAAAGGGCAGCATCTTGTTTTTGTGACCCTGTGGCAGGGGCTAGTGTGAATGCCTTCAAAAAATGAAATGGCATGAGATGTACAAAGACTGCAGCTAAAGACCTGAATGTAGACTTTGACTCATAACCTATCTGCATGCTTGCTGTCTAGATGCTGTCAAAAATGCTGCTTAGATAGGCTGCTCACTAGGCTCTGAAACACATAGACACATACAGACAATCAAGCGTTTTTAGACTGCTAGTTAAACCACCTTAAAGCATTCACAAACAATGTTCTCTTAGCAGTACAGTTTATGGCAATGTGTAAATAAAAGAACAACTTTAAGTCGGGATAAACAAACAAGCTTTTCCTGTCAAAATTCATCACAATTTCTTGGAAAACAGTCCAATGAAGCAGAATGATGGTTCAGAGATTGTCTGTAAACAAACTTCTGACCTCGTTCAGCCCGCAGCTGTCGCCATGAAATTTCAGTCGCCGATTTATTGTCGTACAAATAACTGCACAACAATATGTTTTTTGTTCGGCCATGTTCGGCTATGTTTACCTACTGCAGCCATAATGTCAGAAATATTAATGATCTGTACTTATGCAGGGCATAAGCTATTAATTTAACAGCAAGTGGGCCAGAACATACTGAAGGTATTAAGCTGTGTGTTTCTCTGGTACATATCTTATTTCACACTTGGTAATGTCCAGTCATTGGTGAGGTAATGTACTGCTAAGCTCACTAATGGGATAACATATGAGCTTAATCGCACGTGTAAAGTAGGTAAGGGTGGCATGAAATGGTCGACTACTTGCCCAATAACTGACTCGAGACTGACTAGTTTATCTACATTTTTACATATAATTGGCATACAATTCTACAAATAATTGGCAATGTACAATGCCACTAAAACGACCATGTGACCACTACCACTACTAAAGCCACATACACAGACAGATGTCTTTGGCTGTTGTGTCATGTCTCGCTCTATTTTTGAGCATCCCACCACAAGCTCAAAGTATGTAAAAATAGACCCCTGCATTCTGTTTCATTCCACTCCACTGAATTATTTCAGGACACAAAAATGCATCTCATACAAACGTCTCAAAATAAATCTCCCAATCGAGGTCACATTCACCTGAAACCAGTCTAAGTGAATCAAAGCAATTCACCAGTATAGCATTTCTTTGGCTATATAGTTTGGGAATTCTAATTATGTGGAGCTTTGTTCCTGACAATTCCTTATTTTTTGCTAAGTGTCTACAGTGTTAATATAACATTCATTTTAAACACTTGGGTAAAAGGTCTGCGACGGCCCTACCGCTGCTGCTGAGGGGACACAGCTGTGTTTTTATGGCATTTGTGCCTTTAACTGCCACCTTTTTGCTGCATAGCCAGTTCATTCAATTTATTTGGCTTTTGTTTTCTATTTAAGACCAAAATGAGCCCACAGGGAAGTCTTTGTGGTTGGCTTTGCAACTAGCCTTTAGTCCATGTTGTTGATTTTAATGATAGCTGATGAAATGATGCTGGCAAAGCAACGTCAATTAAACATGAAATATGGGCTGTGATGTTTTACCTATTTTGCTGTCGCACACAGAATTATTTCAACTAGCTTGTGCTTAAACTAGCCACTACTTACAAGGAAACACACAATTTGTAGGAGTAAAGAAAAAGCTTTGTCAAATAAATAATTAGACTACTTAATATTCAAGACAGCTTTGTGGTCCAACTGAATAGCACATTGATTTAAAACTGCTTTAAACATAATGAAATGAAGCAAGAAGGGACTGTCTAAAAATTACCCTCTTCCCACACAGCTTCTGAATGCATGATAGAGGGAACACATTAAGTAGACAGAAACACATCTAATTTGAGTTCTGTTGCTGCATTCCTAACAACTGCACAGAATCCCTTTATTTGGATAAAAACATAACTGCGGAAAACCAAAGATTGTGCAACATCAGCAACATAAGCAAACACAGCATTTGCGCTCAGCTCATACAATCATTCAATACGAACCAGAAATTGCGATGGGCCTATTTAAGCCTTTAAAATGTTTGGAAATGACAACTGGGTTTTTGTATATCTTCAGTGTGTGCAGTTCATGGTTTTCTGACCTTATTTCATAGTTAGTGTGTCATATAAATATCTAAATATCCATAACATTTCATACGGGATTCGCATTACTGCAAAACACCGCGAGGAGGAAATGACAATGGGGGTTCTCGTCTGGTGAGTAAATGGAGCATCAAGGTCTAAATGAGCCATGAAAGTCAATTAGAAAACATACATAAAGTCCATTTTCTCTGTACAGTTTCTTTCTGGATTTCCAGAAGGGAAAATAAAGAATCTGAGAGCGTACAATGTGTTTGGAGGAGTGGTTCTTTGGACCTGTTGTGGTTTAGCAAGAAAGAAAGACAATTAAGTCTATCATTTCCTCACAGTGCATGAGAACATGGTAAATGGGTAGGAGTGAGGGGTTGGCTTAGGGTTTGATGAACCTTTTCATCTGCGGTGCTCTTTGAGGCACAATGCTTTCAAGAAGCTCTTAAACAGAGGCCTCTGATGCTCAGAAACAGCCGTGGGCATTTTGTGCCATCTCCTTCTATTGCAGAGGAATATATAAAGGAAAATATAACAAAGCCTCAGATAAAGTAAAGATCACATTAGGCCTTACACACAACATAAACTGCTCAGTTTTGACCAATTGTAACCAACCTTGTAAGCACATGTAAACAAATTCCAAAAACTGACTTATACAAATTATTATTATTATTATTACAAAACTATATATCAGTAAATGTACAGCAGGCCCAAAACGTACTTGGACAATACAGTACACTTAATACTGCATTAGATAATAAAAATGAAACTGGGTGGCTCTAGGAAATAATATAAAAGATCAAACATCTTTAAATTATTGAATTATGCTTCTCTACAATCTAGAAAAAGTGTCACCACCAGAATGAACAAAATCAATCAATTGCTTGGCATTTTAACTGCATTCTAAGCACTATATGATATCGGTAAAATTGCAAGTTGATTCTCTTATTAACATATATGACAGACTTCATGTGTGCACAGCCACACTTACATAAAGCACAACCAGTTTAACCAGCAAATTGGCCTAGTATTATTCTCACCGCAGACACTTTGCCCACTTCCAGTACACAGCCATTAAAACCACAAGAAGCAGCTTAATAATTTCCCTAAGAAACCACATCACTGCATGTCATCCATGCATGAGTTTTCTGATCTACATCAACTGCCAACCTGAACAGGGGAATGTGGGTGTCACCTACTAATGAAACCTCAGGCTATGTAACAAGTCAGCTGGGCTTTATTGACAGCTGTGTTAGTCAGAGTTTCCATTGAACACTGAACCAGCTACAGAACAAGCTACTAAAGGAGATGTTGCAATCAAACAAACTGCCACAGTTTAAAGGACTCCATCACTGCTGTAAAGGAGATAAAACATATTCAGGGTTCAAACCGAAACAAGTCACTTACACACTTTAATTGCTGAAAGCAGCAATTTGGCTAAACAAAGTCCTCAGGGAAACATTAGCTCATCATAATACATAACCATATAAAGCATCTAATCATTTACCAGACTGAGATCCTTTCTCCCCTGGCCATCAACTTCCTGTTGTGCCAGAATTTATTACATCCGAGTTTTATTCATTTATCAATGATACTTCAACCACATGCAGAATTATAGCGCTTTAGAATATAGGCTGTCAACGCATGCAAGGCGAGATGCACAAACTTGATGAACAATTTTAAAGTATTAAACTCTAAAAAAAATGTATAAAACTAATAATAGTTTTAAGCTACTTAAGCAAATCAGCATATGCTCATACATTTTAACAAGAACTTAAAATTCACAGTTAGGTTTTGCCTGCAGTAAACTAAACAACGTTATATTGCAGATAACAGAATATTATATATACACAAGCTCAGACAATATTAAATAACCTACAGCAGCATGATCTTACATTGAGATTCAGCTTTAGAAACCAGGAAACGTACCTGTTTGTTCAATGTATTCAACACACTTCTCAATAAACAAAGGAATGGGTCTATCAGAAGTGACCAAGTTCTGAAGAGGCACCCCGAAATAGTTGCTCTCCCAATTTCTTCGAGTTGGTGGGTACAATGGCTTTGTAGTCTTTGTGGATTTTGTCTGTTTCAGAAATGTTTCAGAAAAGAGATGACACATATGAATAAGCATGCACAATGAATATGGACATATCTGCTCATTGTATTTGGTGTTAGCGCGTTGAATACAGAAGACTATTGAAGATTAAGATTTTAAAAAAATGGCAAAACAGGTGGTAAAATGCTTTTCTCTATAATCCATATAGTAGCATTTTAGAAAATAATATAAAATCTTTAAATTTATCTTTAAGGTATTGAGTAGTTATATGAAAATAAGTAACTAACCTTTTTGGGTTCCTTGGTCTTTGGTGTTTTCTTTTTCTTCATTTTTTTATCATCCTGCTCTGGGTCTGATGTGATTGCTGGATTGTCTATTCCTCCCTTCCAAGGATCCACTGGTGAGAGAAGAGGGTCCTCTTCACTTCCACGGTTGCCCCTTCCTTTTTTCTTTCTCTGCGTTGCAGCCCCACCCTCATCATCACTGACATCTGAATGCACTCGTCTATGATAAGCTTTTGTCTTACTAAAAAGGATCTTGGAACGATGTTTATACTTAGAAGGCCTTCTGCCACCCTGAGACTTATACATAGAGTCAAAGCCATTCTCCTCATCCCCATGCAGAGCAAGCCCACCAAAAGAGTTACGAATCTTACCAGACCTGCTTTGTGCATCTTCAGGTACAGCATAAATGTCGTCACCGAAGCCTTTTGATTTGAGAAGAGTGTCAGCAGGCTCTGCATAGTTGTCAGATGCTTCAAGGTCATCACCATGAACCATCATGGGACCACGAGTCCACCTGGAGCTCCTCATTCCAGCCTCAATAGTCCTCAGGAGGTTAGGATCTAGCTTTTTAACATTGGGTTTGGGCAGCACATTGGGCTTGGGTTTTACTGGGGGAGGCACTTTGTGGTTACGTTCATGATCTCCAACAGGTGTGCTGTGAACCAGGTACTCGTTGCCCTCAAGGTCGATTCTGTATTTTCGATCACTGGGATTAGGCAGCAGCTGCACATCATCCCCAATTGGGCTGTAAGGTGGTGGTCCCTCGCCATCATCCTCAGAGTCAGGGTAGTACTGGTAGGCGGGTGAATGGCTGTGAGGGGATTGTGGAAAGACGTCTTCACCTGTGCCTGTTCCTTCCCTGCTGTTGTCAAACATGAAGGAGCTCTCAATGTTGCTCTTCTTCTCAAGAACCTCATTGAAGAATGGTGTGAAAACCTCAGTCTGCCTATGATACTGGGACAGGGAGTAAAGAGCAGTAAATTTAGCTGTAATTTCTGTAGCGATGTGCTCCCCTTCAGTCATCAGCTCTTTTATTGCCTCATTCTCAAAGAAGTCTGCCTGGCTGTCCGTAATGGCCACCAGTTGAACTGGAATGACATCCTGGACCTCTGCCAAAAATGCCCTCAGCATAGCCATGGAAGACTTTCGTTTTGCTGAGTAAACAAGAATGTACCCGTGCACTAATTCGTCCTTTCTGATTCCAATGGATGAGTGGTATGAGAGCACAGTGACCTGTATGCGTCTACGGCTGTCGCCAATGATCTTGTCAAGAATTAAAGTGTTGCTTTGCCCGGGCTGTCCAGCGCTGCAACAGTGTGAGTCCAGAAAAGGTGACAGAATCAGATCTACACTGAACGGGTCTCCACACATGGCACACATGACAATCCTCAAATCTGTCTCTGACAAGTCTTTAATGGAGGGCATTGGGCTCATCATGTCAAAATTATGCTTCAATCCTTCTAACACCGTTCTGAGGGCCTGTTTTATCTGAAACTCATTAAACTTTCTCGGAAAAGGGCCAGAAGGTATATCTATAAATGTACACTGTAGTTTATTTGCAAGCTGTTGGCCCTGATGCCTCAAAATAGGAATGTTTTTGCAAATACTATCCCTCTGATTTGCTAGAATAAGAATGAATGGCACTGGCTGAGTATACCTGTCCCTTCGGCTCTGGGCAATCTCAGCCCGGATCCAGCTTACACGGTCACCGATATAATTAAGTGACTCTATAGAGCTGAAGACACAAAAGAACCCATGGGGCTTGAAAGTCGATATCCAGGAATGGTTCAAAAGCATGCCAGAACTGACATCCACAGGCAAAAGCTCCAATTCATAGATTTTCCCATCAAGGGTATATTCATCATCAGTAGACTGAGCTCGGATTTCATTCGCAAGCTCCTGTGCCAGTCCTTCTCTGCCTACAAGACAAAGGTTAACTTTATCGATGTTGGCACTGTTGTAGTAAATATTCGAGCGACTGTGATCCAGCTGAACTAGCCTGTTTGCGAGAACTTGCTCGACTTTCAGATCAATGCAGGCCGTGCCGCTGAGGCATGTTTCTTTTGTGGGGTGATAGACAAACCCAATGTGTTTCAGTAAGAGAGACTCTCTGTCTGTGGCTAGTTTCTGGAGAGCTCTGTATCTAGGTTCCTCATTAAGTACAGCATGAATCTCACTCATTTTGTCACAGCTTGGGGTCGCGTTCAAATCCAGGTCATAGAACAGCTCTGCGTGCTCAAAAAGCATTTCCTGAAATTCCTCTTTGGCCCTTTCAACTATTTCCTGCTGATGTCGACTATAAACATCTCGGCGATCTGATTCAGTGATGTATTTGTATGCCTCATCCTCCATGACAAAACACATGACCTCTTCCCATGGCTGGCCGGGGCTAATGAAATGCACTCGTTCCAGTGTCTTCTTGAATTTCTCCTTCATCTCAAACCGCCTCTTCTCAGATATCAAATGCTGGACGTGGTTTTGATAAATCCTCTCTCCATACATAGTTTTGAGGATATCAAAGGGCACTCTTCTGTCATCGGTTTTATCAAGGTGGTCAGTCTCATACCATGGTGTTTGTTCTAACTCAATGAAACAGTACTGAAACTCAGGCCTGCTCTTCATAAGGTTCTGAGCCTCAGTCCAGCTCAGGGTCTCAATTTCCTCCAGGTTGTTAAGCAACTTATTAAGAATTTTTGGCAGGCTGGTAAGATAATCCTCCCTTCGCCTTTTGATATGCTCTTGTCTTAGCTGTTCTATGTGCTTCGAAAAGGTGTTCCTAGCCTTTTTGGTGCCTTCTAAATTGATGTACTCTTCATAGTCTGGGTGGCTTTTCAATTTATTGCTTACAATTTTCCAGCTCGTGTGATAGTCTCTGACAGTTTGAACAATGAGTTTTTCAAATCTGTCTGTGACTGCAGCTACTAATTGTCTCTGAGCTTTGTAAGCTTCCAAATAAGAGATGACTTTGGGTTTACCTCGAGTTTTGTCCATCTGCTGTATCAGAGCATTGAAACAAAGGTCAACATTAACAGATGCTCGAGCTGATGTCTCGACCAGCACAAGGTTCTTTTTACCTGCAACAAATGTCTGGACCTCCCTCAGGTATTGCTCAACACACTCATCGCATTTTGTGGCAGCAATGATAATGGGTTTTTTTGCCTTGGAAATTTGCGAATAAAGGTTGTTTACAAATTTTAGCTGATCATCAAATTTTCTATTGCATCCTTTGCTAACATCTATACACAGTACAAAGCCATCAATATTGAGCTTGCCATCGGGCATCTGTTTCTGATCAAAGTCCTGTTCTAATCCAAGCTGGTCCGTGCAAATGTACATGAGTTTCTCTGCTGACTGAAGCTTTGTGTTTGCGGCCCGTTTGGTGTATGGCTGCAAATTTGTGCTCCGATGAGGCAAGAAGGTCTGGTCGTCAATGAACTCTGTCTGCTCAATGACCTGAATTCTACACTCCAGGATGTCATCCCCTCGATGTAACACTTCACCCCAGTACAAAAAGTGATCATTATTTACCACACGTCCTCCAAAGTCAATTGTGCTCAACACAGAAGTGTGCTCTACATAGTAGCAGTCTGCGGTGGGGCGAACGTATCTGTTGCATAGGCAGGATTTACCTACACCACAGTTACCTTTTTCCTTCTCAGTGCCTGAGAGCCCGACAACACTGACGGCGTACGTCAGACGG
The DNA here is from genome assembly GCA_036877625.1 of Ambastaia sidthimunki. Classification (NCBI taxonomy): domain Eukaryota; kingdom Metazoa; phylum Chordata; class Actinopteri; order Cypriniformes; family Botiidae; genus Ambastaia; species Ambastaia sidthimunki. The sequence goes on along the minus strand of JAZGTK010009007.1, from coordinate 3,511 downwards.
GGCTCCTTATTCTTGGCCATTATACCGTCCCTCTCATTGCTTGTTAAGCAGAGCAGAGTGTACTTCCATTTGCTAGTGCACAAGCATTTCCACCTCTCAGTAAATATGCTGATGTATCTTTAACATGGATCATCTGTCCTGGACGACTGGTCTTTCCCCTCTTATCACCTTCCTGCAATACAACAAATGCAATTACTGAACAAGAGAAAGATTAAAGGGATAGTGCAACCAAATATGGCAATTCTGTCATCATTTATACATTCAGACATCATGCCATGTCTTTCAAAAAGCATGTGACTTTCTTCTGCTGAACTAAAAGAGAAATATTGTCTGTTGTTCATGCTTTTTCTATGCATTTACAATGAATGTGGACTGAAGTATTTAGGCGTCAGAACCTTAGGACAGCTTTGAGAAACAGACCAAATATGTGTTATTCAGTAATGGTTTTCCTTAATTAATTTTCCTGAGTTAATCTGTGTCAACAAAATTGACAAATCGGACATCCCTACTTCTCTCATAAACATGACAACATAAGATCTATGTCAATCTTATAATTTGGTCTGTTTCCACCACAAAGCTTCCATAAGATGGCTTCTAAAGGCTTGAATTGTTATTGTATAGACTACTAACTCATGATGCTTTTCTGTTCTTTTTGAAAACTGACCGTTTTAATTTTCATTAATTGCAATTGCATGGAAACAAAGCATATTGTGTTCTCATGCACATTTGTAACAGCATGACAGTGTTTAAATAGTGACCTAATTTTCATATTTGGGTAAAATATGATTCCAACAGCAAGACACATAATTACAAATTTCAGGAAAAGGCAAATGTGTGAACAAATGGCACTCTGACACAATTACAACTCAAAAATCATGTATGATTACTGCAATAATATGCAACATGGCATTAATAAATACCTATTATAAGAAATAATCAGTAGAAGTTTAGCATTCTAATATAATTGCAACTACAAACTATTACATTTAAATTATTCCTTACATTTTTAAGCTTAAAGCCTGTAAATACACCACAACTCGTTTTCATTCACCACTTACATAGGGTACAAAACTATGATGCAACTAAATGCAGATGTGAGATTTGTAAGTGTGACGGTAATGTGTTAATGTGATGTCTAATTTGTTAAGCCTCATAACAGCCATATCTCAAGCTATCTTAAGCATTGGCTGATCAATATAGGACAGTTAACCCTGTGACACAATTTCATTCAATGTAATATGCACTTACTGTATATAACAAACACGCATGCTTTGCTTGTCAAGTAAAATAAGGTTTGAACCTACAAGTAACTGCATCGCGGAGTATTAGCCATAAGAAAGTAAGTGCTGATTAAAACAAACTAATAAATTGGCAATAAAATGTCGCTCAATCCACTGAGGCATCTAAAGCTTAACTATGACAGCTATACAAGTATTTCATGTATTAATCAGAATTAAGCTCGTGATCAAATAGTCACACTCTTAAGTGATGTTAATGTCATAAACTACAGTCGCAATCTGGACATCATCGACTCGACCTCAATATCGTTAAATCACTATATCAGGGTCAGACACCTAAACAACTGATGGCAAAATGTTGTTGACACATAAATGACTGATGGGAAAATGTTGTATTACTCGAGTGTACATCTGAACAGAGAGGATGTAAAGCAGACAGCAGCATCTGCTGAAGCGCATCACCGTACAGCACGCGAGCAGCGCTATTGTTACTGCGATTCGCGAGTGCTTCACGTCGACTTTGTTTCGATTCGTCGAGTCGATTTTTAGCAAAATTTGCTATGACAACTAACTTAATGTTTTTTTTCAAACTGGCAAAAACACATGAGTATCATTTACTTGGCAAAACACTATAATAGGATTCGCTGCGATTCTAAAACTCAACATTGTTTCATCATAATAAATGAACAACACATGTCTGTCTGTCTTCTAGAATAACATGTTTAGTTAGATACGTTTAGTTTGCTTTTATATGGTCTGAATGATGTGCATCGACTAGGGCCTTGCCCTTAACAAGGCATTGGACGCTTGCTTTGCTCGCTAGCTCCCCAGTTAGCCAGCGCTAGTTAAGTGACACAGATACAACGCGCTGTAAACGCACAAGACAAATCTCAGCAATTTTCTAAAGCTACAGAACTCCCGCTCACATACGGAAGTACGGCTTGGATTAACCGATCCAAGGATTTTCATTAAAGTAAACCACAAAAAGCATAATAGAAACTCCGTCCTACCTAACATGGTCGCTCCCAGCTCCCGACACCACAGACAGGAGGCGGCATTCCAACTGTTCCTTTAATTTTGACCGATTCAGTTCCACAATAAATTCCAGTTGTCTTCTTGACCCGTGAGTGGCTGGAGTAATGGGTAAATTTCCTTAAGTGATTGTTTTAGGTATTTTCTAGCAGTATGAGTGTTAGGTGTGTAATCGGAGAGCCATCCCCTCCCCTCTCATTCCAGGCAGTAATGGCGACGGATAGATCCGGCTCGCTCTATCTCACTCTCTCCACAGTAACTTTTCCATTCCGTTCAGCGCGGGGGCACGATGCGCGCTCACAAACGGCTCCAAAGATCATGTAGGCTAAATACTTTATGTGGATTTGTGTAATGCGATTTGTCTTTTAGGGCAAAAAGTAAGTCAAGGAGAAAACGATCACAAATGCACTGTTGTGTATTTACATTGTAATTATCTAGGTTTGTGTACTGTGGCAGATATGGGTGGTATTGTTTTCTGATAATATTTTCTTACATGGAAGAAGCTGTGACAATTATCAAATCTTCAAATATGTAAAATAATAAAATTAACTAATTAATTCATTGACCACAAGGACCTTCTGCTCCAAAGTTACTGGTACAAGGTTATTTATTTCGACCAATACTGAGTTTTTATTATTATTGTGATAATGCATTGATGATTGTAATTAGTTACTCTATTAGTCTAATAGTCTAGTTATGTCTGTTAGTCTAATATTATATTTTCCAACTAGCAGGACTAGACATGGGTGGGAAACAGTCTGTCCACACTGAGGTGTGCCCATACTGCTGCTTTTTAAATAAAAGTGTGTAACTGTCGGTTATTTCTAACTTTGTGTTAAAATAATTCCTTGTTCAATAAGCCTATTGTGTAGCATCTGTTCCCAAGACAGCACCTATGTGTGGTCAATGGCCAGCCCCTCCCTGGGCCAAACCACAGTACAAATGTCAAGTTTCCTTTTTTGTAACTGCAAATGGTCAATCAAACACATACAACCACTTAGGTTATGAACTCATTGTTTTGTTAAACTCCTGTAACATAGTCAGCTTATGGTCACTCTGTATTTCGCATGATAGATCAAGACGGGATATAAAAGAACTCCAGAGCTGATTTGTTTTGTATTTGTTATATAGTTTGTTATTTAGAGCTGATTTGTTTTGTATTTTTTATATAGTTTGTTATTCAGAGCTGCTTTGTTTTGTATTTGTTATGTAGTTTGTTATCCAGAGCTGTTTTCTTTTGT
>JAZGTK010009006.1:0-17686 GCA_036877625.1 Ambastaia sidthimunki | reverse complement strand
ATTAAGTCGTCAGCTGTCACTTCTAATAGTTTTATTTGTCTTTGAATTAGAAGAATGGATGTAGGACCTTGGGATGTTCCAAGAATCTCCTAAACTTCCCCACAGCCGGTCCTCCTCTGCTGTGACAACAGTTCCCAGGAGCTGCAGGGCCTTTTCTGTCAGCAGTGGACTCAGCACTGAAGGAGGAATGTTGGGGGCATATTGACTGACCACCTACAGCATAAGGGGATAAAAAGAGCTGTTATCATGTTGTTTAAAAGTACACAGTAACCCAAATTCAATATAAAAAGCTTAAAGCTGCAATCTGTAACTTTTTGGGTTAAAAATAAACTTAAAAGAAAGTTATTGTGCAAGATGACTAATCAGTGTTCAACACGATCTACTTATTTCTACCCCGATTCGCAATGCTACGTTTTTATTAATGATTTACAATTTGAGCTGTCGGCTCAGATTTTGCTGGAAATGTCCATCTGTAAACATAAAAAAGATCCAGCTAATATATCATACATCCTGGTACTGTAGATGGTGCAGCGTTTGTAGCATGTTCTTACGTTTGTAGCATGTTCGGTTGTTTAGAAATTAAACTTGTCACCCATGTAAAAAAAAAAACTCTGCAAGTAACCTGCAATTTTATGTTTCAAACAGAGATGGCGGTAGAGAGGCAAAAGTTACAGATTGCAGCGTCAACAAATAAATATGTCTATAAGATATTTGAGAAAAAATGCATTTACAATGTAACTATTATGACAAACAGACACATACATAACCAAGCGAAGAGAAAAGACTGTGAACAAACTCAGAAGCAGGAGGATTCTTTAGGTAACCGTCCAGCTTCCCCTGTCAAACAGTAGAGATTAATATGAAATATGACCTGTATCACAGATGTCATGTTAAATATTTAATTAAACTTGGTCTTAGTCATATGAATAAAACTGATACAACTTACCAGGAGATTAAACCCATACTTTATTTTTTGTAGAAAGGACACATACTCTTCCACAGAGGGAAAATTTCCAACTATAATAATGATAAACATTTTATTTTTAATTTATGAAAACTGTCAGCATTATAATTCTTTAAATGTTGTCAGTGTTTACCATGTCTTTTCAAATCCTTCTTTTTTTTCTTGCTTCCATCAATTTTTGGCTCAAATGTGTCAAATTTATGTAGAAAAGTTTCAATGTCGACAGCTACGTGATTAAAGATTTCCTGTAGAAAGTGTTGGAGCAATGTGTCAATAAATGAATGGATAGATAATAAAACAGCACGAGCCTTAATACATTTAATAAAATAATGAATAAAAAATTATAAATAATTTAATTTAATTAAGAAAAATAAATACAGCATCTCTGTCCATATCAATGTACAGAGGCGGAGTCTGTTCCCGCTCGTACTGCATGGGGCTGTACGGGGCCTCATCTCTGGGTGTGGGCACAGTGGGTGATGGCTCTCTTTCCTCTAGAAACATCCGTTAAAAGCCTCATTAATGAGCAACACGGGACAATTTGTTGAGAATGTACAACTCAATTACATAATGGGTTTTATTGTGAAGTGTACAGTGACATAGAATCTGTAAGTTGTTACCGTAGTCCTGAAAGTTGTTGAACTGTGCAGGGGGGTATTCTGAGGGAGGGGGTGTAGATGGCTGAGGTGAGATGGTTGGTCGTTTGATGCTCCCTGGAAAACCCTGACCAATGATGTTCTCTAGGTTTCTCCTGAGAAATAAAATGTATAAGTGTAAAAATGTGTATTAATATCAGTACATTTCCTAGCAGCACCTATAAAACAAACAGATCAAAGGCTAGCTTATTTGTACTAGTCATGGTCTGTGATTCCCTCTGAGGTCTGTTTGGATATGCTTGATGGTTTTGAGGTGTCAGCTGACCTTATGTCCACTTGTGGTTCTCTCAGTGGTGGAGTACAGTCTCCTCCATCCTGCTGTATTGCTCTATTCAGATCATTTAGCACGTCCTGGGCCTGGTGAATTAAAACAGAAAAACTGCCTTTACAAAAATATGTAGGTCACTGATACGTAAGGAATGGAATTTAACTCCCTCAGCAGGGTAGACTGTAAAACTGTCTGATATAGTGTTATACATTTATCTTTGAAATGATTTGTGGAATGCTATGAGATATAAGACAAATTTATAACTGCACTCCACCCTTGATGTGGTGGTGTAAGGCGCTGACATTTTTAAGCACACAACAGAGCGTGTTCCTCACCCCACTCTCCTCACACTGGAAGAGAAAGGCCTGTGGGTTCCTCTGGCCGTAATCCTGAACCGTGATGATGAGGAGGGAGTCATACACACAACTGTCAAGAACAGTGTTTGTCTTCTTGATGCTATTCAGATGCACTGACTCCAAAACCTCCTACAATATAAGACATTACAGTAAAAATGCATTCATATCTTTGTTTCTTTTAATAACCAAATTCTTTTGAATTTTAATGTTCTTTCTGCAATGGGTGACAGAGAATTTCATATTTCATCCCTCTTTTTAAATATTCTGTTCAAGTGTGTAGTAACATACAGTTAATAAACCACACATTTAATCAAAATAATGTGAAATTGTATTTATATATATATATATACAGTGTTTCAATCTATAAATGTCCACAATGAATTGACAAAATGTAGCAAAGAATAGATTGTAAGGAGCTTCTTTAATGTTACATTCTTACAAAAACAATTGAAAATGAGGTAGATCGGTACACAACACAAGATCCAGCAGAGAGTGGCCCACTTACCTTTGTCTCAATGTCACACAGCTGTAGGTAGTTTCCCTGGAGCTCCATGATCATGTCCTGTCCCCACACTTTCCCTTTACTGTCCAGATTCTTCAGTTTGGTCACACAGTCCTCGATGGTGCGTGTCTGTCTGCCATCTAACTCACAGGTGAACAGGTGCTGAAGTATAGAAAGTATGGAAACAATGTTACTATGGCAACAACTTTTGTAGTTGGGTTAAATGAAAGATGCAAATCTCTACATCCTCGAGATAATTTGTTGGTTATGGTGCTTTTTTTTTACAACATATTGTGCTGTATAGTGAAACGAGGTGTGGTTATATGGTTTTACTGTATTACAGATTATGACAGATGAGTGTAATATGGATCAATGTTAATCAGTTTAGGTTAAGCGACTGAGAAGATGGAGAAATGATTTGCTTCCCTGTAGTTAATTAATAATCAATTACAGGAAGTATTAATGTCACTTTATAAGTAACTTTTCAACCTTATAAAGCAGATTTCGCCTTACCTCCACTCTGTACTGAAACTTATCTGGTTGTCTGTTCACTGCCTCTGCATACTCCTTCCTTTGCACTAAAACATGGAGTTATTATTATATAGTTAGCATTAGGATAAGTTATGCTAAAAACTAGTTAGGTATACGTACTGTAGATGGATTTTCCACTGGGACGGGACATGCCTGACTTCTGCAATGAAGGTTCAGGAGAGAAACCTCTGTAATGCAAACATACCATAAGTGACTCTATGAACACTTGCTGTGATATGCTATGATATATCATGTACAAACGGCAAACATATAAAGGTTAATGTTATAATGGCCACAGAAACTTGTAAAACCTGGTGTGAGTTATTCATTGTTAGAGACATTGTTTACACATTGACTAATGAGAAACACAAAATCATCCATCACATGGAGTTCAAAATAGTAACTTAATCCTTATATAGTCAGAAAAATATGTCCTTATAAAGGACATTTATAGAAAATCATTTACAGAGGCAAAATATTTATGATGCCCCTGTATGATTCTGACTTCCAGCATGTAATACTGCCTACAGTGACAAAAAGTTACAATGTGTGCAAGCAGAGCTTTACCTCTGCGGAAAGACTGGAACTGGATTACCCCCATACATTCTGTGTGATGTCACACTCACACCTGTAATAACAATAAATGTTATTGCTCAGTGAACCATGTCTAAACCAACAGTACAGTTGAGCAACTCTGTCAGATAAATGAAAAAAACCTTTAGAAGAAAACTACCAATCATTTGTGGTTTGAGCTCCTTTAGCCACTGACATTTTAAAAAATGTGAGAAGTGGTTAGTCATTAGGTTTGTGAAAGAGGTCTTGTTTAGTTTTATTGCGAAGTTATAAAACTACAATCAAAAACTGGCACTGATACTTACTGGCAGTAACTCTACTTGTGATGCACTTGGCTCTACATTAAGAAAATATGAATATACGCATTTAGTAGTTAATTAATTGTTAAACAGTTAATACGGCCAGGTTTATCCAAAAATGGTATACCATATTATAATTCCGTTTTTACCCATTTATTGCATCACAGACTACATATTCTGAACTATAAATGGAATATTTCAAGATGTATATCCTCAGAAATAACTTGAAAATGTTAAATTCTATTTTCAGTCATTAGACCTATAATGTTAAAATGATGAGTCAGTATGTGAATAAGCCTAAACAATCATTACAATGATACATTAACAAGATACAATTCAGAAAGACTGATACAATTTAGGCCTTCATTACAGAGCTGAAAAGCTTCAACCCATAGTGTTGTGGAGCCACTCAGGCAAAAAAAGTTGGTGTCCACTCATCAAATACAGAAGCCCACAGCGTGAAAAGCAACACATTAACTACTGAGAAACAACTCTACAGACACTTTCTGTGTAAGAAGTTTCAATGAGAAACTTGACAGGTAAACCATAGTGTTAACCAGAGAAAAACAGCATACTGCATTTAACAGGAACTTATACAAAGAAATATATCATTAAATTAACACAGAGAAGTACATTCAACAATATTTACCTGCTTAAATTGCATTCAAACCAAATTTATGTTTTTATTTTGTAGCAAAGCCTTAACAAGTGCCTAAACACATTTTGGCTATTAACAATTTTACCAAAACACACGCACACAGTCATTTTGTAAGTAATCTAATGACAGTACATTACCTTAGAGAAAATGTTAACCAGAATAAATCTCAAAACTCCATTTCTAGATTTAAAGTTTTCCAGCATTAAGATGTGTTCGAGTCTATGAAGTCTTGCATTAAACTGCTTGAAAGCAAATATTCTGGACTTCCTACTTGGAAAAGCTGAGGTCAAAGTCTAGTTCCTGAAGCATAAAAGCAGGACATGAGAGCTGGTACTTTTTAAACTGAAAAAATAGGGATCATTCCTGATTTATTTTCTAGAGTCCAAAGGTTTAGCAGGGCAGATATAACACTATCAACAGCCTTTTAACTGTGCTGTATATGACAAATGCCACATACTGTTGCACAAATAGAAAACCAACATGTGATGGCAATCGCCATTTACAACCAGATAATGTATGTTGCCATGACAACAAACAAAGGATGGTCAAAAAACTAGTTAGCATCACTAAATAAAAGGACACAAGCAGTTTAGAGAACAACCAAATCTTTTATTTAATACGGGTATGTACACTTTTGACGACACTGTCAGATAGTTAGACTGCTAAGGTTTGTTTAGGTTGAAAAACAGGAGGCTTCAGTGTAGACATTGATAGAGATCTATGCAGTGGCCCGAGCCTGAGTGGTCTTGGCCAGGACCTTCAGATCTGAGATGCACTTGGCAATGCTTTCCTTCTCCTGAAAGACAGAAAAATGCATGTTTACACAGAGGAAGTGTTTGCAGTCCTATGAAAGTTCTTTCAAGTGGTTGTGAATGTTAAAGTAAAAATAATCTCTAAAACCTTTTGAAATGACTGCTACACACTGTCTTTGGACTAGTTCTCAAAAAAAGCTTCTTTTATTTTTTTTACACTTAGTTTGAGTTTTATGGGACTGTACACCATGTGTTAAGTACAACATCCTCCTCTGGAGGACAAACTAAGAAGTGCCGTTTTAAAACGAGCTAAAAACCAAAAATATACAAACCCTAAAACATTCCCACAGTAAAACAATTCACAATGTGAACAGAAGGGAAGGGAGAAAATGAAGTTAAAATTTCCTCAAAATAGACCAGTAAAGAGACCAATTTAAAACAGAGTTCATCAAAATGATTGTTAATGATAATGTGAATGTGCTCACAATGTGGAGGAAAAAACGTGCATTAACAGAAACGTGTGACCTCTAAAAACAGGTTTTTAACAGCTCAGAATGTGAGTGGGTCTGCCTGCTTTAAACTTAACAAAAAATGTTACAACATACTGAATTTCAATAAGGTACTGCATTATTAAAAACAAGCAGTCATGTCTCTTTAAGACCATTTAAAGAAGGCTGTACCTGCTGTGGGGTGATGCTTTTGACCACACTCTGTTCAACCCAGTTGACCATGTGCTCCTGCTCCATACGGCGATGCAGGTTCTGAAGCTCCACCTGGTAGTCCAGCCTCTTCTTCACCTCATTGGTCACCATGTGCAGTCGCTCCCTGTAATTGGTCTCCAGAAGCATCGCCACATTGTTCTGATGGAGAGAAAATGAGCTGCTTCACAAAACAAGATCCGGACTGTTTTTGGAACAGGTTTTATCAGATATCAAACATTTTTCTTTACTCATTACTGATCTGACTGCTTTTCACACAATATTTCTTATACTTTTCAAGATGACACATTAGCTGAATTACACATGCAAAGCAGTGAGGTCATGTGACAATGTTTGCATTCATTTAACAATCTATTGGTCAATGTGGTAATTATAAACAGCAGATGAAAGGTCACAGGGTCATGGGCTTTGTGTGTTCCATCTTTCTCACCCTCTTGGCATCAAACAGTATGTTTCTGCCTTCTACTCTCCACTGCTCCTTCTTCTCATCCTCAATGGCCTGAGTCATGTTGGTCACAGCCAGACCCTTCACTTCCTGGGCCTTTGCCACTTTCTCCTGCAGGGTGAGTGAGATATCAGTGGAACATAACTACATCCTTTGGTTTTTAGTACTTAATTTCACAGCTTAAATTTTTCATGCATCAAGAATGTTAAAAACAAAACCAGCTTGTATTGGGTGACATTTCTATTTAAAGCAATAAATATCCCACAAACCTCATTGATTTTGTCTGCAAAAGCACCAACGCTGGGTCCAAATTTCTTGATGCCGTAAATGACGACGGCACCGATGGAAGCCGCAGCAAACGTCTCGTGATTGATTACGTAGATTTCCTTCGAAAGCATGTACAGGAGCAGACCAGTGCCCAGCATGTACGGACCTGCAGTCACAGGAAAACATTATTAACAGATCTGTAACAAACACCCTGTGCAGTAACATTCTCAAGAGCCAAAGCTCACCTGTGACACCAGTTTTTGGGTACAGCAGTGTGAAGAGCTCCTCCGGGAAGATGCCATGGCGAACCTTCCCACCCTTCTCGGGCAGAGGAGGTACTGGTGCCAAGCTCTGGGATGACTGATGGAAGGAACGAGAGGCCTGTACCAGGCTGAGGAAAAAGAGAAGCCATTAGCAGAACATAGATCTTGAGATGTTATTGTTTGTCCTTCTAGACATCTCCAGACTGACACACAGAACACTGACCACAAGAATTATGATCAGTTTAACTTCATCAATTGTCATACATACCAAGGGGCAAAAGAGCCATTGTTCTTCAGGGCATTACCTGTAAAACAGACAAAAAAAAAAAAAAAATCAAAATTATTTTAATGTCCTCGGACAAGAGAGACTGACAGCTAATTTGTATATTAATGCAGATGACAAAGGAAGAATCTTATTTCAATGAGTGATATTATATGAAAAATTAATAACCTTACTTAAAATGAATTAAGACAATACATTTTTTTCCATTGCACATAAAAACATATGATTAGATCAACTTTAATCATATAAACTAAGTTGTATTTTTACAGAAATGTCTTTTTTTAAAACATAAAACGCACGTCCTTGCACATATGACAGACGCTACAAGCTGTCAACATCATCAACTTAGTAATAATGAGCTATACATCATTTACACACTGCAGAATGAACAATTAAAATGCTTTATAAGTAAATATTACATGTATAAGCGATTTGGAATCTGTTTTCCTAAGAAGTAGAGTTTGAATGTAGCATTAGCCCTCCGCTAACAGCTACACGACGCAACACAAGGACATGCAGCACAAACCGAAATCACACTAATTCCTACAAACAGATCATTCAAATAAACAATTTGAAAATAAAAACAGGCGTGCAGTAAAATCAATACGACATTAGTGTTACCTTAGACATGCATTTAATCTCACCACTAAAATCGGTTCATGTGCGGCCATGTAGACAGAGGCCTAATTTTACCCTTCAACGTTAAAATCCCTCAAACCCAATTGCAATCTACACCGTCAATGCAAAACGTTATATTAGCTTTCACGTAATAAACCACTCACCTGAAACAAACACCAATCTGGACAACATGTTTTAACCGGGTTGTATGTCAGGATCCCTGGCCGAAATGTCTCTTACACCGGGCTCTCTGTGCCCTTCTAGACCAAGGATGAGAAATTCTCGTCGCAAATATCGCGAGAGCTTGGAAACCCTGCGTTCGTCCTCTAATGCGTTCGACCTTATGCGGAGAATTTCACTGGCTAGGGCAGCCAGCAGGTGGCTCCAGTTTACCATACATTAAAAATAACTCATTACGCGCTAGAACTTTAATACTCAATAATTAGAGTATAATACAATAATTATTAATAGTTATATAACAGTTATTTTTTGAGAACATAATATTTGATCAAAAACTTTGTTATGATTCTTGTGAATTAAACACAGAGAAAGGCTTTATGAAAAATCAAGTCTTGCTAGGTTTTGTTTTTTTATATTTCACCTTCAGTCCAATCAATTATTTCTTCCATTCTTTCCAATCTTTCTTTCTTTCTTTCTTTCTTTCTTTCTTTCTTTCTTTCTTTCTTTCTTTCTTTCCCTCCCTTCCTTACTTCTTTCTTTCTTTACATTTTTTTTTCAATTACAGTCAACCTCTGTGTTCATTCTTTTATTTCACGGTTGTCTGGATATTTGTCTGATTTATTGTGCAACCATCAAATCCAATTTGTCTGTCTTGTTTTCTGCCACACAGCCAATATCATTAACTCCTCTCCAGTCCTAATCTATGGGCCCATCCGTGTTTGGCATCAGTTTCAATACGCATGGCTGCTGAGATAGAGGAACTCAGACAAGTTGTGAAGTTCATCTCACTTCCTGTTAAACAAGCAAGGCAGAAGAAATAGACCGCCCTTTGTTGAATGAACAAAGTTTTCAACTGCTATGTTGGCTTCAAATCTTTCAGACTCTTGTTTCAAGTTATTTTAACTCCAGGGACTCATGCAAGAACAGGTACTTTAATGAGATTCTAGAAAAAACAGAACTTCTAATGCTTGCATTAGTTTTTCTTGTACTTGGCTTCTATATTGTTATAACGGTTCTTGTGGGTTGTGTAGGCTTATTAAATTGTAACTTTTTAAGGCTGATTGTTCTGAGAAGTGTAGAAGATATTTCATGTATTTAAATTGTGCAGTTGTTAATATTCATAACTTGAAAATCAAGTACGGTGCACACTGTCTTTCCTAAGAACAATATTGTATCTTGCAAAAGTTTTCCAGCCATTACTATGTCATTTTCTGCACCTAGATGATTTTAAAGGATTTTCCTATTTTGTTTCAGCTGTTCGTGGCTTAGTTCATGTCTGCTTTGGAACAATATGACAACAGAAGTGAATGACTGGACATACATCTTAAAGTAGGCTTATGTTTATTTTAATTTGCTATTTAATTTAAATGACCTCATTTCTATATGTGATCATTGTAAAATGATTTTATTGTAGCCCTGTGCAGAGCGAGACCCATGACCCCTAACTGCCTATTTTTAGATTTAGTTTGTTTGTCTCATAATCTAGTTACACATTATCTTCATTTTTGAATGTTGTGCCATTCGTTTAATTTGTGATGATCTATTTTTGAAATATAATGGCTACCTCTACAGGATGGCAACGTGCTGTTTTTCAATTACAGGAAACAGCCATTTCGAAAAACAACATACGTTTATATCGTGAGGTGACAGTCCAGTGCCTTAAAATTACACTAAAGTTTTAACTCAGTCTGACAAAGAAGAAATGGAGAGCGCTGATGACAACACCAGAATGCAGGCCGCAAATTACGAGTGCAAACGGGAACAGCGCGCAGTGAAGCACAGACAAATTGGCGATCGGAACAACATGACATTGTGTCGTAGCCCCACGAGAGATCTGGACACAAGACTTATTAAAAACGACCTGCATCGCAAAAGACAGTTTGAGTTTTATAAAAGAAGACCGCTGGACCACGGCACATATGCCCTGTTATCTTCAACGCCAAGGCGCAGATACTTTAGGGAAACCCTGCACGCACCAGAGCGTCTGACGTCAGTCAGGAGGCCCTTGATAACAACTCACAACTTAAAGCTTCAGAGAGGTGATATAAACTGTTCAAAACAGGTACGGAGATCAGCATTGTCTTTAAATATTTAATATGTGACTAAATATTTAAGTTGTTTTATACTTAAGACTTAAATGGTTCATCAGTCATTTTTAAAGCCAGTATATGAGGCATTTCTGTTTACTGTCTATTTGTAATTCAAGAAATACCGCCATAATGTCATAATATTATTGACGTGAGTTCTTTGAAACCCTAAAGACAGTTTCCACAACTTCAATAAATGATGATGATTCGGGGCCAAATACAGCGAGACGTGACGTTCATGTACTCACCTCTGTTTTACTAAAAGGGAAAGCGAGAAAGGAGCGAGGTTAGTGGACGTCCTGATAAATGGTCATAAATAAACACTGTCCATGTTTATATTAAAGTGTAATGTTGTGTTTTTAATTCATACAGTTCTCAGTCCAGATATCACTCAAGTCCCAAACAGTCCGAAAACTTTCCTCACTAGCAGCGTGCAGACTGAGTGAGTACTTCACATTTATGTATATGGCAGATGCTTTAATACTGCATTTAAGTTGTACATTATATTAGTGTTGTTCACTGGGACTCTAACTATTGCTAGAAGAGAGCTGATCCAGTAACATTACCTTTCTGCCTTTACAAAACCTGTACAGTACAGTATATTCTGCTGGTTTACAGACCAATTGCTCTTATGGTTTAATATTTAAAAGCGTTCAGTGAATTATAATGTGCCAGTTATAAAATCATTAATGCTGTGTTACGAACTTTCTTCATTCAGGTCTGGATTTGTTACCGTCAAAGAAGCAGTAAGGAATTTTTGTGCCTAAAATAAAAATGAGTTTTCATACGCCATTTTTCATGAGTTTTCATAAGTCATTAAGCAAAATTGTGTGAGTTTTATTTCAGTTCTATTTCTTCAATTGTTTTAGGATGTGCACCAGTTGGCTGATTATTTGGAGGTATGATCTACATGCACAACCCATAACAGTCTTATGTAGCTCTTCAGAATTTTTATCAATGCAATTATAAGTCTTAATTTTACTCCTTTCTCTCAATGCAGGAGGCGTTACACAGAGAAGAGGCTCTTAAAAAGAAACTCGCCAGCCTCCAGAAAAGTGCATCTACATTACTGCATTCTACAGAACTCCTGTGGAAGGTACAGTACAGCAGTACATTAACATCACATTGCTATGAAGGGAACAGGTTGCCATGGTCTTTTGTTGTTTATGCATAGCTGCTGGCTTCAACAGTTGCAGTTTCCTGAGATGGTCGCATCAGTTGTACAGAAGGAGGCTTCTGTGGTCGACAACATCCGGCTCCTTATGGGCTTTTTTTTAAACGAAATAGAAAGATTGTTTCTCTCACACAGGAAACGGAGAGTGCTTTGCGTGTGCTGATATCATGTTTTAAAGCATGTCACGTCGTTTAAGCTATTAAATTTGACCAAGTTTACCATTTTTGTCAGCACCATGAGCTCATGACATATTTTCTAGATTATTTAGTGTTAAATATATGTCATTTTAGAAAACATAGAAATACTGTAGATTATTGTTTTACATAGAAATAGAAATGAAATAGACATGAAGTAAATGTTAAAGACAGCAGTTGTAACACAGGATGCTGTACATACTGAAACTGTAAACTGACTGGTTCAGTGGCTCTCTCTCGCTCTCAAACACATTTCCTTTTCCTCCCACAGACACGCTGTGATGAGGACTTGCTGAAGAGTAAGATCAAAGCTCTGGAGGCTCAGCTGCAGGTCTGCATCAAGGTAAGACTGAATATCTGCATCTAAACAAATGAAGCTCTATGAATATTTCAGTGTGAATGGTTGCAATGCAATATTTTATGAGAAATTAATGCATGCATTGGATAATATGACTTTTGTATTACAAGATCATCAAGTGGTTTATTGATGGAGCAACATTTTGGAATAAAATGAAAAAATGTACATTTCAAATGTCTTTTTAGAAGGTTCCTCTGGATGGAGTGAAAAAAGTGGTGCTAAAGATGGAAAAACAGAAGGAGGAGTATGAGGAGAAATCTCTGAAGGCTATTCAGAGAGCACAGAACGAGAAGATGGAGGCTCAGAGCATGATGGAGCACCTCCAGGTAAAACCCTGACAGACTTTCATTGATAAGTATAAATTATAATGCAGAATTAAAAGTAGCACTAGTAGAACTCTATGCCCAAAATTCTCATCCCACTCTTCCATTCCACTAGGGGGTGCTGCAGTCAACCCAGGCAGAATCTGAGCACTGGCAGAGGCTGTGTGAGGAGCTGAGAGAGGGTTCAAACCAGCAGAAGCAGAGACAGGATGAATGCACTGATCAGATACTACAGCTGCAGGGCCAGTTAGAGGTACAGCAGTCAAAAAACACAATGAATAACATGTATTGAAAACCCAATGTAAATTATTCTAAATGTGAAATCAAGTGTTCAACTATACATGCAGCCACACTTATCCATTATTATTATCCCAATGGTAAACTTTGTATATGAATAAAGATAGAAACCAATATTAAAATTTGCTTGTAGGCCCAACCACTTTTGACCCACCTGGAAAAATCCTGTCCACACTCTTTATTTACAATTCAAATCAACAGTCATTGTGCAAGTTCCTTGTCTTTATATAGGCCTGAATGTCAGTGGCTGTGTCTCGTTGAATGTTTTGTTTTTGTATTTGTTTGTGCAGTGCTCTGTTGGACAGGAGGAGATGCTGAGGAAACAGACAGACACTCTTCAGCAGGAGAAAACAGAGCTTCAGTCCTGCATTGCTGAACTGGAGGAAGAGAACATCACCCTGCGAGAACATCTACAGGAACTCACAGGTGCACAACTGCAGTCTTTTCTGATAGCTGAGATTTTACACCGAAGGCGCTTGAGACTAATCTGACTGCTGTGAGATGATAAGCGACTTAAGATAGCACATCATACAGATATTTGAATTAGAATATATGGCAAATATTTATGCATTCTTAAAGGGATAGCGCACCTTAAAATCACCCCAAAATTCTATTGAGTCACTATTGACTTTCATTGCTTATTTATTTTAATTATTTTACAATCAAGCAAGTCAGACAAATTATTATTGTTGTTTATTATTTTAATATAAAATGAAAAAGTCAGACAGATTTGGAACAACATAAGGGGAAAAAGGTTATTAAACAAGCTGTTTTCTGTCATCTCTCTTTTTCTCTGTCTTTCTATCACATACTCACAGGAAACAGTTGTGAGTTTTGGAGCAATAACACACACGCACACGAGGAGGCTTCAGTTCTGGATCAACTCCTGCGAACCGATAACAGTATGAACAAACAACTCAGAGACACGGATCTTCGACTTAGAATCAAAGAGAAAGAGGTACAGAACAGAATCTAATTGTCTTACAAATGGCTTCTTATCTGTGCATACACAAAAATAAATCAATGAATCATTTACTCTATGGAGAAACATTTTGTCAGTACAGTAACAAAGTTAACTGGGAATGTTCTCAGAATGTTGGCTAACAATCTCTTAAAGTAATCAAAAGAGTCTCGCAGTAATGCCACCAGAATTTTTTACATTATATATATTTTTGACATCAAAATGTATAGTCTTAGTGGAGCAGAAATAAAGTGTTTAAATAATGTTCCAAACAATAACGTTAATACAACGTCTTTGCTGGTTGCTATGGCAGTGTATGGAACTGCAGGTGGAGCTTGAAGCACTGGAGCAGGAATGTTACGCCTATCAGTCCCGTCTGACCCAGTGTCGAGAAGAACTAAACCTGCTGACCACACGCCAGAACAGCACCAGGGTGCGAATCTACCCACTACAACACCAACATATTGACTATAAGCCATTTTAGCCTATTTGTTTTTGCATTTGTCAGACACCTATTTTCCAGAATGACTTATAATGCACATTTTTTATCAGTTTGTGTATCTCCTGAGAATCGAATCTATGATCTTAGCGTTGCTACCGCTAGTTAAACTACAGGAACACTATGCTGTTTATATGTACTTCAAAATGAACTAACTACATGCCTCATAATAACACAATAATATATTCTAAAGGATTTAGTCAGTTTGAAAATAAGGATGCTTAAGATCTGGACTTATAATGTACTGTATATTCAGTGTTTTGTTTGGCTTTCCTTTACATATTTATGATAATTATAATTTTTTTCCCTTCTGTCTCTCTGAACAGAGGCGAAGCTGTGGGTTCTGGTTCTGTATGTGTCTTTTCTTACTGCTGATGGTCTTCTTGGTGTTGGCGGTCTTGTGGCTGTACCACCCACCTGCCAGGGAGCAGCTACAGCAGTATTACTCTCTCCTGGAACAGCGTATGAAAGATTACATGATACAAACAGCGTCAGCACAGCACGGAGCTTGTATGAGACCTGTGTGACCAGAGAGAGAAAGAAGAGCAAAGCCAAGAATGTTCTAGATACTTTGTTTGTTTATATTATATTTATTTTGCATTTGTTTCCAACTGAATTTTGTAACATGTGAAGTTTGTACATATTTGGAGTTAACATCAGGAATGTGTATAGCGTGTCTTTATAATTTTGTTTAAAGTACACTTTTAACAAACATTGTAGAACATTTTGGATTGTTGTTTCAAACTTTTTATTTGTATTAAAATGGTAAAGAATTGTACTTTCTTACCAGATAGTATTATAATAAATTACTCTTGATACCTGTGCCTATACAGTATATGTTTTACACCATACATTAAAAAAACATTTGTTTAATGTTAAAGGCAAATGTAACAGCTCGAGCCTTCAATAAATTCCCCATATGTACCTGAAATATGAATTTTAACATTTGTACTAAATACATACTATTTGTTTGGAACTGTTCCTTTTATATAATGACTGATTTCAAAAGATTATTTCCAGATAGAGAGAGATTTCCTTTAGTTAGCTCTCATTGAAATAATGGCACAATGTTGTCAGGCTGAATGGCTGAAAAACACATTGTCATGGCAGGTCACTCTTTAGTGTTCCAGACTGACCTGCACTTTAATGGAGCACTGACACAGCTCATTTTAAAAGGAAACACATATTCACACACTGCCCCTCCCACTGCCCATCGCTGCTTTTCAACATGGTTTCCCGAGTAAAGATAACAGAACTCATACAAACACTGACCAACTCCATAACCATCAAAAAACCTTAAAGCTGTCAAACAGGGTGAGTCATTTTGTGCCTTCACAGAAATACTGTTATTTGTAGGTTTAAAACTTGAGAGATTGTTTTTAATGGTTGTTACAAAACTGGAAGTGCAATACCAAAAAACTGACACAACTCTAAGGTTGTGTGAAACAAGGAAACTATAGTGTCACAGCCTGATACAAACATGCAAAATGTTTCGGCTCATTTTGGTTGATATTGTCTTTCTGTCTGATCAATAAAACCTTCAGAGGCTCTGATAAATGAGGTCACCTCTTCTGCTGACATGTTTCGTGGGATTATGGCTTTGGACTGCTGTAATTTCACTAAAGATCTGTGCCTTCAACATCCAGAGCTATGGAGGGGCAAAGGCCGGCAACAAGAGGGTTATGGAGATTTTGGTCAAGGTACAATATCAATACACCAGAAAGATTAAATATGACCCAAAGATGCGAACAGAATCTATCTCTGGCTCTCTCAGTGCTTTACAATTTTTCAACAACAAACTGATTTCTTTTTTAAATTCTAGATAATTTCACGCTGTGATCTGAGTTTGATTCAAGAGGTTCGAGATTCTAAAGGGGAAGCCGTATCTGCATTGCTGATGAACCTGAATAAGTATATTGACAGACACTTCCCTGATTCAAGTGTGTCTAAATCAGAATAATACAGAATGTTTAATTCCTTATTTTTTACAGATATGACAAGTCTCACATTTACACCCATTTGGAGAGTAAAAGAATGGGGAAGAAAACATATAAAGAGCAGTATGTGTACATTTACAGGTAATGAAATCCTATCATTGCATTTGGACCGAATATAATGATTGGAGAAAGATTTTATGGTCCTGCTCCTTGCATAGAATATATATATATTTCTATAAATATTTATTTATTTACATATATATTTAGACTGCTTTAGTTAGTGATTGTTATCAGGATGTAAAGAGACTTTCAACCAGCATAACAAAACAAAAAGTTTCTGGAAAAAACCTGCCTATCCTGCCTTAAACGTACAAAAAAAGGAAAAATAGAAACAACAGAGAAAAAGAAAGCCATGTTAACTTCTTAAGTGCTGTGTTTAACAGAAAAGATATGCTACAGGTGCAAGAACAATACCAGCACCCGAAGATAAGTGAGACAACAGAAGAATCAGATGTGTTCTCCAGAGAACCCTTCATCATAAGAATCCATTCTCCTAAAACCTGTATGTGCTTCTCAATGTCCTAAACCATTCTATGAATCGGAAACACAACACCACGTCATTACTCAGATACTTACTGTGAAAATTACATGTGATTGGTCGTATCTTCCAACAGTGGTGAAGAACTTTGTCCTGATTGGTCAACATACCTGCCCTAAGAATGCAATGAAAGAAATGGACAGGCTGTATGAGGTCTTCCAAACTGTCAAGAAGAAATGGAAAACTGAGGTAAACAAACCTTTTTAAGAAGACATATAGATTTGTATAAATATGTATTTCATATGATTTTCTGAATAGTATATTAATACCTTTCACCTTATTCAGAATGCAATGTTTCTGGGGGACTTAAATGCAGCTTGCAGCTACGTTACCAATAAGGGCCTGAAAAACGTCCGTCTCAGGAGTGACCCGAAGTTTCATTGGTTGATTAGAGATGAACAGGACACAACAGTCAGAGACAAAACACACTGCGCTTATGACAGGTTCAATATCAACACCTCACATCTCTTAGTTTTGTTAAACACAGCTTTACAAACTATAGAAGCATAATTTCATTTATTATTGTTAAAGAACATTTTAAAATGTTCCACTAACAACCTAAAAATAACATTTTCGATATCTACGATATGTAATGTTTAAAAATGTTCTACTAACATTACAGCAAAAACTTTTTGATAACTTTGAGAGAACGTTAGCCAATGTTCTGAGAACATACCCTGTTAGCTGGAATGATCTCTCTGTAGTTAATCATTTCTTTCTACAATAATATGCTGATATATCCAATCTCTCTGAATTTTCCCTTTAGGATTATTATTCATGGCAAGGAACTCATTTCTGGGATAGTCCCTGAATCTGCTCAGCCATTCAACTTCAAACAAGAGTTTCATCTCTCAGAAGAAGAGGTCAGCAGTTAAGTGACTAGTTTAATTAGTTACAATCTATTATTAACATCTTTCTTTTTTT
>JAZGTK010009005.1:0-17687 GCA_036877625.1 Ambastaia sidthimunki | reverse complement strand
GTATGGGTTTATATTAGCGGTGGATCAGTATGGGTTTATATTAGCGGTGGATCAGTATGGGTTTATATTAGCGGTGGATCAGTATGGGTTTTCCAATGGCAGATACTGATATCTTAAGAGCAATGTCTGATATAATCCTGATCACAGAGGAATTGTTTAACATATTCATGGATGTTTTTAACAAGATATAGGTCACAAAAATGTACACTTGTATTACAGCAATTAAGATATATTAAAGCTAATAGCTGAAATGAAATGATCAGTCAACTAACTGGCTAAAATTAGCTAAAAAGTTTTTTAATCATCCAAGCAGGCATGTTTATCAACCTATACGATACGACCCCAAAATAGCCATACATGAGCAAGTTGATTGCTCCAACAACTATAAATATATTATAAATCGGATACATTATAAATCAGTTTAGGAATAAACAATAAAACACCTTCCAATCAAATACCTAAACATTTTTTATTATTTATTAGATTTATTAGACCAAGGACAGAGTAATGTTGGAATATTTCCAGTCTGCCCTTTAGTTATCTCTATAACTTCGTTTGTCTGTACGTGCTGAAGGAATGCTGACCAGAAACCACAGTAGCAGTATGTATAGTGTGTATGTAGGGTGAGTATATATGGTATGTAAGCTGTGTATGTAGGGTGTGTATGTAAAATGTGTATGTAGGCTGTGCATGTAGGCTGTGCATGTAGGGTAAGTATATTGGGTGTATATGTAGGGTGTGTATGTAGGGTATTTAAGCTGTGTATGTAGGGTGTGTAGGCTGTGTATGTAGGGTATGTAAGCAGTGAATGTAGGATGAGTATATTGGGTGTGGATGTAAGCTGTGTATGTAGGCTGTGCAGGTAGGCTATGCAGGTAGAGTGTGCATGTAGGGTGAGCATGTAGACTGTGCATAAAGGGTGTTCATGAAGTTTGAGTATGTAGGCTATGTATATAGGGTAAATATATGTAGGTTGAGTATGTAGGCTGTGTACATAGGGTAAATATGTAGGTTGAGTATGTAGGCTGTGTATATAGGGTAAATATATGTAGGTTGAGTATGTAGGTGGTGTATATAGGGTAAATATGTAGGTTGAGTATGTAGGCTGTGTATATAGAGTAAATATATGTAGGTTGAGTATGTAGGTTGAGTATAGAGGCTGTGTATATAGGGTGAATATGTCGGTTGAGAGTGTAGGTTGAGTATGTAGGCTGTCTATATAGGGTAAATATGTAGGTTGAGTATGTAGGTTGAGTATGTAGGCTGTGTATATAGGGTGAATATGTAGGTTGAGTATGGAGGCTGTGTGTATAGGGTAAATATGTAGGTTGGGTGTGTAGGTTGAGTATGTAGGCTGTGTATATAGGGTAAATATATGTAGGTTGAGTATGTAGGTTGAGTATGGAGGCTGTGTATATAGGGTAAATATGTAGGTTGGGTGTGTAGGTTGAGTATGTAGGTTGTGTATATAGAGTAAATATATGTAGGTTGAGTATGTAGGTTGAGTATGGAGGCTGTGTATATAGAGTGAATATGTAGGTTGCGTGTGAAGGTTGAGTATGTAGGTTGTGTATATGTAGGGTGAATATGTATGTATGTATTTAAAAAATGCATATTTTTTAAGTTATTAAACATTGTATCGTTAAAGTTGGTATTATACCTTAAATTGCTATCATATACTGTTGTGTACCAACATTAACACTTTTCCTAAAAGCATGTTTAATCGGAGATACAAGATTTAATATTTGGGAGCAGGGAGATGTTTACGCTGTCATTGATAAGAATAGTACAGACACAGACATTACGTTTATCAAAGTCTGCGGTTGCGTTGGGCCTTTTGACAAGAGACAAGGCTTTTTTAAACGTTTTTTAAACTTGTTTGGCATATAACTGATACACATATTTGAATCATGAATAATCAGTGTTTTGAGGACATTTACCTCAGATAACGTGTTGCTCGATGAGGATTTCTTAATCGTTGCGACTTTCAATCTTGAGAATGAATGAGAAGTAATGCTGCGAGGCTCTCGCGGAGTGAAGAAGAGGAGGAGTCTCAAACAGTCCCAAGCTATTTTCAACACTTTTCATTGGTTAATCATTTCTAAAATTTACACAGCCATGTTGGGACTGACCGATAGTATCGATTTATAAAAAAAAAAAAAAGCCCCAAAATGGAGTTACGAGGATTCCGCCCGACAGTGACGATATTTAAGTTGAGTATGTAGGTTGGGTATGTAGGCTGTGTATATAGGGTGAATATGTAGGCTGTATATGTAGGGTATTGAAACTGTGGATTTAGGGTGTGTATGACTCAAACTGTAGTGCAACTGTAGTGTAGTTTAACTGTGTATGTAGGCTCTGTATTCTGTGTGTACACAGAAGGAAAGGAAACAGATTCATATTGTGCAGGACAGATGATAACTTCTTGCTGTATATAGAATGTATGTATGCTGTATTAAAAATACTTTAAACACTCCTTGTGCAATACAGCATTCTAGTTGTGCCAAAACACAATATAATAACAGTGAGGATGTAAAATAAAGCTTATGTTCACTATCCACAGACTCAACCTAGTTTATGTTAATGGTCTATATGTCAGGAACTATAACGAAGTGGAAGAATGACACTTTATGAATTTTCTTAACCCTTTTAAAGACAAATGGCTGTTTTTGTTAAGTTAGACTGTGTTATATTGTGCATGATATGGAGGCACAGTCACGATGGAGGGTGTGAACTGAACCACCAGCAATCCTTTCAGCCTCGTCGTTGCTTTTTAAAGAGTCGTTGCTTTCTAAAGTGCTTACCACATAAAAATGTTTATTATTTGTTTAAATAAAACCATTAAATGCCATTAGAAACTGCAGATGCTGACATGTAAATAGTAACGTTGCTATGCAACATTACAGCTACTGAATAATCTACAGCTACTGACCAATCAGTATTAAGGAGCGGTCATAGCTTTTTTAAAAGACTCAATAAAGCACTCTACGTGTGCATACAATCCAGACTAAAGGTGCTGTTGACTGGCAGCCTCATACTTTACTGCGTCAATGAATTACGTATTGAACAGGCTTTTCAAAATCAGTCTGATTTTTGAAAATTTGGTGCAAACCACCAAATTAGTTGAAATGTATGATTATTTTTAGGGTCACTGGGTTTGACAACAGAGGCGGTTGCCAAAAACATTTCAGCAAGTAAGGGTCAAAACCACTTCTTTTTCTGGTCTCCTTTAGAGGGGATATTACATGAAGCTTTCGTATTACAAATCAACATGATATTATAATGCTCACTTGTTCAGATCTGCTGTTGTGTCTGTGTTCTGTATGTGAAATGAGAAGAAATTCTAAATTCTACATACAGGAAGTTGAATTAATTATTTAGGAATAGAGGAAATATGAGACAGTCTGTGAGGCGGAGAGAAATCTGAGCTGGAATAATCTCTGATCAGGTTTTGAAGTCAACCGCTTCCTGCATTAGGAGATGAGACGGCTTTTCATGCCAAACATGTCCAGGCAGCAGTTTTGTCAAACTCAGAACAAGGTCTCGGGCAGCAGCTCAATACGGTTTCTGTGCTGACACACAAACTGTGAGGAGCTTTTAAAGCAACAGCGCCAATTTCTAAAGTTCAGAGTCCAGACAGGACTCTCTCTCTTTCTCTCTCTCTGCTGCGGTGCACGAGCAGACAGACACATTAAGTCACGCAGATGATCACGTAGTGCCCTCACCTCCAGCTGCCCGCCTGACTGGTGCCACTACTGCAAGACCATCTATCACACACACACATAATGCAACTGATGGCCTTGTTAAGTGTGTGACCCACATTCTGTGAGATACTGAAATCATATTCATTCAAATCTATTTACATGTTCCTTCATAATCTTTTACATTTTAATAACCTGAGCATCATATAAACTCTCATTCATCCAGTCAAATCGTGACAGATAGTCACACGCTGCAGTTTAACACTCAATATCCTGTTTGACTATGAAATACGCCACATTATGGAACAGCATATTCATACTGACTTTAAAAGCAAAAAAATTTAAAAATCCCAATCAAAATATATTCTGATAACGTTTATATAAATTACATTTTCATGTAATTTAATTATCTAAAACAATAAACACAGCCTCTCTCAGGCGCCCCACAGCCTCACAGCCTCTCTCAGGCGCCTCACAGCCTCTCTAAGGCAACCCACAGCCTCTCTCAGGTGCCTCACAGCCTCTCTCAGGCGCCTCACAGCCTCTCTAAGGCAACCCACAGCCTCTCTCAGGTGCCTCACAGCCTCTCTCAGGTACCCCACAGCCTCACAGCCTCTCTCAGATGCCTCACAGCCTCTCTCAGATGCCTCACAGCCTCTCTCAGATGCCTCACAGCCTCTCTCAGGCGCCCCACAGCCTCTCTCAGATGCCTCACAGCCTCTCTCAGGTGCCTCACTGCCTCTCTCAGGCACCCCACAGCCTCACAGCCTCTCTCAGGTGCCCCACAGCCTCTTTTAGATGCCCCACAGCCTCTCTCAGGCGCCCCACAGCCTCTCAGCCTTATTTTCTCTCTAGAAGCAGCTCTTATAACGTGCGTCTGCTTTGCGTGACATCAAAGAAGCAACGATTAAACCCCTAGTGGCCAGTAGCACGTGAAGTGGTTCAGCCAGCAGAAATAATACCTAATTTATCGGCTTAAAGATATTGACCTAATTTTGTTATCGGACCGATAAGGATAATACTAAAAATAGCATTTATCGGCGGATAACAATATGGCCGACGATATATCACGCATCTCTAAATCTTTTCCTTGTTCTTCTACAGTTTTTTGCTGACCCACATCACACAACCACACACAAGTTCAGACCACATGACCAGAGACACATACAGACACAATTATTCCATATTTCTAATGACTATTATTCTAAAATTTGAAAAATGAAAGTAATATTTAGTTATGTCAAAGACAAAGCCCTCTAGGTCAAAGTTGAGTATTCCTCAATGCAGAAGTTTGTCAGTATTCTTTGAATGTACAGAAGCACACATGCTGGAACAAGACAAGAATGAAGGAGAGATCATTTCCTTTACACTGACCAATGAAAAGCTGCTTATGAATGTAGTGAAGGTCTATGAGGACGAGCTACCAGTGTTCTTATGTTACCAAAGAGGAGAACCAGCAGGGAACTCACCACAAATCAATAAACCTTCAACCTATCCAGTCAGAGATTTCAGAACCATTTTAAAACCTCAGGTGTGTGTTTATAGTCATTTTACAACAGCTACTGTAAATCAACTGTAGCTCATCCAATCAGAATATAGACTTGGTTTGTAAATATTATTAATAATATTATTCGGGTCTTACCTTTGATGACGGTTATGTTTGCGGTTGTATTGGTTTTTCCCAAGCTGTTGACGGCCTCACACGTGTATAAACCTGCGTCTGCCTCTGTGAACTTCCTGATCAGAAGTTCTGATATTTTCCCCCTGTAGAAGTTTCACTTTACATTAGTTCTGTTTACATCCCAACACTTGTGTTTACAGTTAGATTTTAGCAATTTATACACTTCACCTTTGCACCTTTGCATATTATGTATATATATATTTTCCTTACCTTCTTATACTTATTTTTACATTCTTTTCTTTCTCTATTTCTGTCTTATATGTATACTGTGTGTTTAAGAGCTCCTGTAACCAAAACAAATTCCTTGTGTGCGTGAGCACACTTGGCGAATAAAGCTTTTTCTGATTCTGACTTCTGGGATCTGCTGACAAACATGTCAAAAGTGCAACACTGACCACACCAACCTGCAGTAACATCATGCTTAGAATTCTGCCCATCTGCTCTTCTACATGAAGACCTGTTTGGTTTGCACTGGTTAATAGTTAAACTTTACCAAACACCAGCTGACTTACACTGAGGAATATATCCATGATTCCTCCAAAACTTATAGCAGCTCCTCACATGGATTTGGACAAAGGCAAATACTAATTTCTAGTTTAAAATCTTAAAAGAAATTATTAGAATAAATGATCTTTTCACAGACTACAGTTGACTTACTCTTTCTTCTTTTTGATCTTTATGCTTTTGGGTTTATTTTTGCCTGCCAGTTCGTTTTCGTTTTTGTACCACTTGATGCTGGGGGCGGGGTTTCCTGCCACCACCTCACACGTCAGAACCGCCTTCTTCCCGTCGCCCACAGTAATGCTCCTGAGGTTCTTCAGTTTGGGTTCAGCTGATAGAGACACAGAGGATCACAGTCAGATATCATCACGACCATCATGAGCTCTCATCTGAGAGTCACATACCTGTCCAGATCAAAACATCAGCACCACAAAGACAAGAAGAACATTTATCATAGTGAACATGAAGCCCTCTTCAGAACCATTCAGAATTTCGTAAAAATTGTAACGTAATAAAGACATTTCCCCTTTAATTCATATTATTCTTATTATTATCTCAGTTCTCAAACAGTAGTAATGTGATAAAGTATTTAAACACCTCGTTTTACTGCCTTTACGCCACAGTGTACTATACTGTGACAAAACAACTTTAAATATTTGTTGCAGATCAAACATTTTAAAATATCATAGCTTTGATTTTGTGTTAAATCAGTAGAATACTGTATTTACCATTGAGAAAATCACAGCAGCTAAAACAAACATCCAGATAAATAGTGTCACAATGTAACAAAAAGAATTACTTTCTTTATGAAATCATTTTAACTGAAATGTTTTTGTGAAATTTATTCATATGATGCGAGTTGACAATATACTGTGTTGCAAACAAAACTATAATGTCATCGGTTTATGATACGCTGTGACGTTGAGAATCTTAGATCTGACTCATCTCAAGAAACAAAGAACAGCTAGTGATGTTGAAGCGGACAGAGAGTCTGACGTACGGTGCAGTCTCTGAACACATCTGTTTCACTAACCAGATGAGCGTGATTTAATGACAGCATATCACTAATACTGACAAACACAAGACAGATACTGTATGTATTACTGCACAGAGCATACATAACAACTCTGTTTACAACGTGTGAAATCACTGACATCAAGAAGAAAAATCAAAAATTATAAAAAAGTCACAAACTCAACACTGTAATTCACCAAAACCTCACAGTCTCAGTGTGTTCACAGAAACACACGTGAGTCAATTCTGACCATCACCATTAAAGATCATCACTTTACCTAAAAGATCACAACTCATCCATCTGAGGAAACATTTATACTGGAGATAAATGAACATATTAATCCAAACCAGCAGGTGGTGTTGCACGCGTCTGTAAACCTGATTATTACTAACAATGAACGAAGAAACATGTCCATTCATTCATTCATGAACTCAGTTTGAAGGAGGTTGGCACTGTTAGATCAACAGGATACTGTATATCCTGCCAAAGAATGCAAAAAATCTTCAGTGTTACAGGATCTGTCCTGCCCACTAGAACTGAACTATTCTTAGTAAAGCCAAAAAAAATGTCAAGCTCCATTAAACTTTTCTCATTGTGTCTAATACTAAAATAATGTTTGGGAATGATTAGTTACAGATGTTAAAACACAGGCAGGGCAGGTTTGGGTCACGTGCTCATGTTCTGGTTTCTTCTTCACCTCTGATATCATCAGTGTGTCAGGAAGGATTCGTACTTCACTCAGTGTTTGTTTGCCATCACCCTCAGTCCAGCTTCACACAGTACATCAAATCTCACAAGCGTTTGTAGCACAAACTCAGAGTTTCAGGAACTCATGGACCTGCTGTGTGTGTTCTGTGTTTCCTCTAGAGTCCAGCCGTCCCTTCAGCTGTTTGTGTATGTCATGGACGCCTGTTGGGAAACGCCTACATTGTGTTTTAGGCTGTAAATCGGAGTCGGATCAGGCTGGAAATTCCTGTGCGCATTCACAGCAAGGGAGGAATTCATGATCTAATGTGAGCTTCAGACAGACAGATCAACAGAACTCAACAAAGATTGTGTCTCAAATCTTAAAATCCTTAATTTTAGGTTCCAATTCCATAATGTTCAAATTAAGTAACAAATCAAAAAACGTTACTCTGAAAGTTTTAGTAATGTTAAAAACCTCCAGTTTTTAGACGTTGTATTAACATTAATGCTTGATTACAAGAACGTTATTTAATTTTTTTTTACATTCTTTAACATTTTTAAAACATTCCACCTAACTACTAACGGTTATAATAAATGACATAATTTTGGAAAAATTCCTTCTACTAACATTACTGCAAGAATGTTTATGATAACTTTGGAGAACATTAGCTGGGCTGATAAATGACTGGAGGGTTTTACTATTATACAGCCCTAAACTGAACTGAGTCACTCTTTGTTGACTTTGTTTATCTATATATTATGACAATCGTATAATAGCAGTCATATTAGTAAATGTGCTAATGTTATTGCGTAAAAAACACTTTCTCTCAGAAGTGACTTCATCTTCTGAGTCATTTCTGCCATGATTTTAATCAAGGTGAATTTTAGGTGACGTCACACAGGTGTCACAGATCACATGACCTATGAACATGTTCCACTTATCGCTTGACAATGCCAAAGGACTAACATTAACAACAGCTGTTCTCTTCATGTACAACACTGCCTTACACAAGCATCCAATACACTGGTGAAGACAGCACAACAATTCCATGTTTAATCTCTTATAAGCAGCCTGTGTTTGTGTAGCTCAGCATTAAAACCATTACCTATGGAAAGTCCTCATAATGTATGTGTGAGAGATTGTGGGTTTACTTAACCATATATTGGGGACAAACTTGTACCCAGTAGTCAGCAAAACCTCCTTTTGGTGAAGTCCTCATTTATTAAAAAGCTATAAAAATATAGTTTTTTGTTATAAAGTTTTCAAAAAAATTTTTTTTTGTATTGTTAAAATGTAGAAACTTTTCTGTTAGGGTTAGAGTGTGGGTTAGTGTTACGATTATTGCTGTGTATTAAAACTGTAGAACTCCATGGAATCCCTTTTATATATATATATATATATATATATATACATAAGTAAATGTGTGTGTGTTTACGTTTCTCCCCAACATCAGCTTCATACAGGATGAGTGTCACAACCTTCATCAGTTTCTTCATCTCAAAACTGTGTGAACGTGTTTACGTTTGTAAGTTAATCAGAAAAGAGAGATCAAAACGGATTTCTTCCTCTATGACTATACAACGTGAGTTAGCCATGTGTCACATCTGCCATAAAATATAATCAGAAATTAACCACCGGACAGTTTCTGTGCGTTTAGGGCCCTAAGTGAAATCCTACATACCCACTCAACAATGACATAAAACTTAACATTTATTAATTCAGAATTTACATATATTAACCACACAAAACACAAAATACTATACAATTAACAATCAAATGATGATTAATAATAAATAAATAAAAAACTTTGTGGGGCCCCCTAGGGGATCAGGGGTCCCAAACAGGTACTTTCACTGGTTACAGCTGAAACCGCTCTTTTAACAAACATACACGTTAATCATCCGCTAACTCAAAGCCCTGTTCAATGTAATACGAACCAAACACCTCAATCTGAAGCAAACAGAATTCACTACAGAACTGTAATGTCTCATCACATGTGCCGTGAGGAACAACCCTCTGGGTTAAGCAACTCGTTTACCCGGCCAATGTGTCTGTTAACAGTTACACTCTTTCCTGACACAAACGTCAGAGTGAAGAACAACACCTGTGAGCTGAGAAACACAACTCCTGTCTCAAGTTTGCTGATCTGAGGAACTGCTGAACTGTCAATTATGTTTGGGTCAACTGTCAAAATGTTACACAGAGAACCTGCCCATCCATCCACATCACTCAGAAGAACAGCTCTTTACCTTCTGGAGAGCTGTCAGACTTGTTCGCTTTCCCTGTTTCTTTATCCTTTTTCTTATCTCCTCTTCTTCCCTCTTTCCTCTCTCTCTTCTCAGACATCTCGCGGTCCGTCTCTATGGTTTCTCTCTGTTCAGCTGTCAGTCTGTGGATTCAAAGTTCTCCGTTCACCAGCCAACTGTGGAACAGAGGGTCTACGGTCCGGGCATGTGTGTTTTACTGCAGTGGGAGGCGGGACCAAACGCTTGATCTGTAGAGCTCACTGAAATCTGACACATTATTTCATTTATGGTTTAGAAGCAACAGCTTCACTGGTGTGTTTAATACAATTAACTGTAACTGTTGCATAGATTTCATGCTTGTGAGACTTAATTCCTAAACAATAACAATTCTCTCTCAATTTTTTGTATTTAAACAGGAAAGCTGAGCTGCTGCCCTTTACACATACACAATGATTTCACCAAGTATTTTGAAATGTGCTAGTTTTTTGTTGGTGTAGTTTATTGTGGCTATAATTTTTAATGTAGCTTCATTTGTAACTTTTTAATGGAAAGGTACAAATACACACATTATACTATACTGTCACATCTCTCTCTCTCTGGATGTGACGACACATCTCTGACGAAAACGTGATAAGCTTGGCAAGACCGGGCATGCTGGGCTACAGCTCCTGTACATATTTTGATCAGGATCTGTGGGTTTCCTGCTAATTCTCCTGCCTGAGCTCTTCACTGTGTGACTACAGCAAAGTGCAGGTAACTGTCAGTTAGTGTAAAGATTTCAGTTTCACTCAGTGGGTGTTGAATGAAACCCTCAGACTCGCGCCTCATCAGGTAGATGGCACACAGTCAAGCTCAACTTTTTTATCATTTTATTTTATGCATTAAGGAATACAGTAGTCATCCATACATTAAATACAATTAAAAAGTTCAATTTTGAGTGTGAAAAATTGTGAAACTTGTAAAAAGTTCACAGTGAAATTTTATATTTAATTAATACAGACTTCAAATAATACACACCAAACCATATTAATATATAGGACGAAAGAGTGCAGTGTAAATGACTGCATGTGGAACATGTTGCCACCAACCTGCTGACCTCATAAGACACCATTAGACAACATAAGAGGCGTTACTGTATTCACATGTTCACTAGATCAATGCCTTGTGTGTGAACACGAGTGAATTCACACACAGCCGTAGACTTCACTGCACTGCTGTGATGTTTCAGTCCATCATAAATGTTGATAAACTTTGATGTCATTGACTGTTCACACATTAAAATGCATCGAAAAGAATTTGCTTACATTTTGATTTCATGTGCACATTTTTTGTTACACATCATACGGGCAAAGTTCATAAAAAAAGAAAGCAATTTTATACATTCTATATACAAAAATATAAATTATTTTTCCGATGGTGTCTATGGCAGCCCATAGAACCGTAGGAAAGTTATGACCTTTGGCATTTTCACATATGTTTATGGTCATAACTTTTGACCCATTAGTCCTAGAAACAATTTATTTTCTCTAATTCCATGACTCGTGCCAATTCCAATGCACCTGATGTTATGAATTTTTCCTCCATTTAAATTTTTTTTTTAAATCTACTTTTTTGAACTCCTCCTAGTGTGTTTGTCCGATTTGCACAAAATCTGGTATTTAGCTTCTAGAGACGCTTCTGACAAAGTTACAGAATTCGATACCTCTTACCGTTCTTGTAAGCGCCACCTATTGGTCAATAGTTTGTTTTTAATTTTTTTACTTCTATGTTCTCCTCACACTGTAAGTCGCTTTGGATAAAAGCGTCTGCTAAATGTAAATGTAGTTTTCTTTAACAGCTTTTCCTAATCTCATTATCAGAAATGTCCACAAACATTCTGTGCCAAATTTGGCATGCTTTAGTGCCACCAACAGTTTAAATGTTTACATATGTTTATGCTTGTAACTGTTGAGTCGTAAGTCCAAAAACAAAATTCTTTTTTCTCTGATTCCGTCTACAGCATTTGTCTGATTTGCATGAAATTTGGAATGTAGCATATCTAGAGACTCCCTTTACAAAAAGTTATGGAATTTGGTTTAATTCCTTATACCATTCTCATATACAGTGTCTACAAATTTTACGGCGAGGACACACAAATGTATATATGAGGCTGTATCTTTGCAATGCTTTGGTGTATTGACATAAAACTTAGTATTTGTCATCGCAGGCATGACCTGAGGGTGCATGAGCAGTTTCGTCATAGTTCCAGCTACTGGTCCAAAGATATGAAACATGGCTATTTTCTCATATAACTTCTATAAAACTCTCTATTGGTTCCTTGGGGCAACAAATGAAAATATTAATTATTTTGGATTTATTCAAACTTCTTCTAGGTTGTACATCTGATTTACACAACATTATGAGACCTCATGCAGGGACAATCCTGACAAAATGTTATTAAAATTGTTTTGACAGAACAAATGGCTCTCGAGTAACGTGTCAAGATATTAGATGACAAGATGTCAAAAATATCTGAGGATGTGTCTCAATGTCGCTTTGCTGTATTCACATGAAACTTTGCACATTATTGTGACCACAGCCTGTCTCTCAACAGTTTGGTGCCATCTATTGGTCAAAAAGTATAAGGCATTTCATATTTTACTCTTTTTCTAAACTCAACATCAGTGATATCCACAAATATTTTGCTTTGTGCTCTTAGTGGGTGTATCCCCGTAATTGCTGCTTGCGGCTATATTTGAATCTAGTTTTATCAGTTAAGAGAAACCCCTCAGTGAAGGCAGTACTGAGAAAAACAAATGCAAACTTCCTGCTTTCATAACACTTTAATATTACAGTTCATTCAGTTCATTTCTATAGCACTTTTCACAAGGTGCATTTGTAATAATGCTTTACAGCAATGTTTACATTACAGTCATGTGTGAAACCTGAAGGATATGCTTTTAACAGATCTGCAAACTGTAACTGTCTCAAGACAATATTTGTGTTTTAACAGGTCGATGAGAAAACCATGAGAAACAAAGAGAAATAAACTCTAAGAAGGGGCAGACTCAAGTGCGGACTCTAGGGACTGAACAATATGTTGGTATAAACATGGTGTTAAATAATTACATAAGAATCTACAAAGTCCATAATAGCATGTTTACTATAGCAGGTGGTGTGTCCTTTATTGTTAATTCAGTGTTTACTGTGCTCCATGCAGATGGTATTTAGTCAATATTTGTCACTTTTCTTTGATGTTTGGTTATAAAAAGAGTGTCAATCTGGTCAGATCAGAGTCTGTTACTCTTGGGATTAAATGTTGTAAGTGTTGCAAACCGTGATCATCCCAGATTCCCATCTAACAATCGGAGGTATTGTTGTATTAATACGTTGTATTAAAATTATTGCTTGATTATAAGAACAATACCCAAACTTTAAATTTAAATTGTTAGTCAACATTTAAAAATGTTTTAGAATGTAATGTTTTTATGCTAACATTTTTATAATGTTTGCCAATGACTCATAATGTTGAAAAACTTTCTACTAATGTTATTGCGATAGTAATAGTTTTTGATAACTTGAGTATGTGCAGGAAGTAACACACTTTCATAATTTTTTTCTGTTTCGTCTATTTTTTGTGTCTGTGATAAGGAAATGTGTCTGTGTTTATTGTTATACCAATTGTTTTAACACAAATTCAGTAATGATGGTACATGGAAAAAAGTTTAATTTGTATAGATAACTTGTAAAGCATTTTAGAAACAAAACAGAAGATTTAAGCAGAACTGAGAATGTTTAAAATGATTGTGAGCTGCAAAAGCAACTGACAGCCATCGTCAAGCTGCAATCCATAATTTTTCCGTCACTATTGCTATCTATGTTTGCAACATAAAACTGCAGGTTTCTTTTACATGTTGAAATCAAACCCAGCACTTCAAAAATTATAAATCATTATTATAAACATTGTGAATCTGGGTAAGGTAAGATCATTCTGAACATTATTTTTTAACCAAAAAAGTTACAGATTGCATCTTTTAGTTATTTTGTACTACACAGTAAATGTAGCTAAAGCTTTCAAAGTTTAATAAGATGTTCACTATATCAGAATTAAATAAAAATATCAGCTTTGACCTGTAGATAATTGAAGTTATTGATACTGGAAAATAACAGCTGTATTACACAGGCAACTGACTGTCACAACCAGAAATCAACTAGTTTGACTAGTCTCTACAAATCTTCAATGTTATCAAATAAAATATAATTATAAGTTGCTTACAAATGATTCATATTACAAAATTGTGCAGTAGGTATAAGCATGGGTTGCCTTCATTTCCTTTATACACTAATTGATGGAGAGACGTAATTGGTGACTTTTACTCACCTACGCAAAGGCTTTTTGAACAAACAATTTATAGAAGTGAGTTCAAGGCACTTAGGGAGCAAGTTTACAGAGGACTTTTCTGAGAAATTCCATGAGGGCTGAATAAACATGACGCCTACATGTGAAGTGTACGACCTATCAGTATGTACCACCCCCCTGTTTCCATACCACCTCAACACCACACAAGTATTTTACCACAAGATTTTTACTGTCCACCCGCAGTGAAAGCCTCTGACATATGCGACATCTTTAGTACCTGTTAAGTGTACCTTGACAAAGCTCAAAGATAAAAATGAAAAACAGTAATGTACCTGCTATTTCTGTTATTTTATAACTTACATGCCTGGCCTACGATAAAAGTGGACTTACATAATGACTGAAAGACAGCTTTATAACACCCTAAATAATGAAATCAGTGATGAACATAGATAATAGCCTACAAGCATGAAAAGTTAAAGATAGATTTATCTATCTGACTGGCTGTCTATGTGTTCCTGATTCTAAGCTACAAGTGCATGTCCAGTTTTGGATTACTTGCTCCATTTTGTTTTCTTGCATAAAAGCCTTTTGGTTGAGTAAATATTTCGTGAACTCTATGAACTGTGTGTGGGGGAGTTCAAGGCTACAGACACATTTTGCAGGTGAATGTTTTTCATCACCATAAAAGGTCATGAAACCAAAAAAATAAATGACGAAAACCATAATTATAGGATCAAAAAGTAAATATTATGATTTGGTGAAAGCTAGCATAAAACACAAGCCCTTTGCTTTAGTATGCTGAAGATGAAAAGCTAGCATCCCGACTCTCTCATCCAGATGTCTATTACTGAGCGTGTACTGCCCATAACCGAATGTTTTTAGTTGACATTTCAGAAAGTGATCTTGTTTAATAAACACAGTTGAAGTGAAGGAAGTGTACACGCAGCAAAACTCAACATTTAAATGTAAATTTTAAAGTGACTTACAGTGAATTCAAGGTATACATTTTTATCAGTACTCGTGTTCCCTGGGATTGAACCCACAACCTTTGCGCTGCTAACGCAATGCTCTACCAGTTGAGCTACAGGAACACCATACACATATAACACATATAAATCTTTTCCAGACATCACCAGTAAATTCAAACACATCTTCTTTTCAAAACCCTGCCCTTCACAGACATGCACAGAGATCCCTAAAACATGACTAAACATAAACACACAAACAGACTGAATCTCAGCACCTGTACTTTCTCATTGTGACACAGTGGTGTGTGTTTTAGTGACAGAGGGGGAGGACAAGTGACCCACAGCAGGAAACATGCGTCAAATAAACATAGCAACTCCTGCGGAAATGTTGGTCATCTTCAGATGAATGCTTCGCAACCACAGCCATGACACACAACATGCTTCATTCTGAAAGAGTCCATAATACACACTGTATAAACAAACTCTTTACAGACCCCACTGAAAAGTCCTTCAAAAATATAATGACACTTTCAGTGTGTCTACAGCCACTAGCATCTATCATTACTGTCATTCATTACAAAACACAGTTTAGAGATTTGTCTATTAAAGGGATAGTTCACTCATATTTTCCCATAATTTGTTATTCTGAACCTGTTTTACTTTTTTCTTCTGTGAAACGCAAAAGAACATTTCAGAAATGTTAGTGGATTCACGTGCATACAATGGAGGTCAATGGGTGCCACTGTTGTCTGGTTACCAACATACTTCAGAATATCTTCTTTTGTGCTCCTCAGTTACTGCAGGTAAACAAACATCTGGCTGGAGTTTCCCATTTCCCATATTCTGTTATCCAAACAAAATTCAGTGCACTACTATTATTATTAAGTCAAAGTAATCTGTCCATTCTGTAGTCGATCTGTATATGTGGATGTGCTAGAGTCTCACACTATATATTTTATTTTTGACCAATATTTTATTTCATCTGAAGGTGTGCTGAGGTTCAAACCTCTCTGAGTGAAAGAGATGCCACAGGCTCAGTTGCTGTAAGCACTGTGATTTATTGTTTATGCATCACTGAACCAATCATGTGGGCTTCCCATCACTCTCGGTAAATATTACAGAGAGAAAACAAGTTTGAACATGTGCTGCTGATGAGCAGATTAAAGAGATTATTTGTTTAAATAACTATGATGTATATAAAGTTAGTACAGTACAAGACAACTGTCACTATTCATGCAAATATCTGCATCAATCAAGTCTCTCCTCTATCACTATCAATGTTTCTGTTTTTTGTGTTAAAACAAAATAGTTATCTTTTCAAGTGCCCTTGGAGTCTGTTCAAATGCCTCCCGGGGTAAACAGACCAGTAAAGTCTACTAAGTCTACTGAGTGTTTACCCGTCCAGCGCTGATGATAGCAACTGATGTTTCTGATCTGATCTGACTGAAGCTACACCTGTGGAATCTAAATAATATTATTACACTATTGAACCAGTTTAATAGTGAAGGAGAAACAGCTGAGGAGAAACTAAACTAACTAAAGTAGAAACGGTACTAAACAAAATGTTTAAACAATGAGACAGCTCCTGCTTTCACAACAGTGAGAAAAAGGTTCCAGTAACAAGCTTTTTTCCAGTTCTGTTTTCTAGTTTATTGCGCATTAGCTTTTAAAAAGTAAACAGAGGAAATAATAAAGCACACTCCTCTCTCTCATTCAGATTGCAATGACTCATTCATCAGAGTCATCAAATATTCACTGAAATCTTTTCTTTTTTGGTACTGAAATAGACGTTTAAACACTGCTGTTTAAATGCTGCTGTTTAAACGCTGCTGTTTCACGGTTTTCTAAACAGGTTTTTAATTATTTACATAAATAATTTATGTAAATTATGGTGACATATTATTAAATTAAATAGCATCAATTTAGTTAGTGCATCTTCTGTTAGTTACTAGTTGCGTAGTTAACACTTTAAAAGGTAGCTGCACTGTAGTTGAAGTACTTCAAATTATTAGTACTTGTGGGTTGTCAAGCTGAAGTATTTAAGTAGCTTTCTTAAAACGAGTTAATATAGTGAATAAAACAAACCCGCTACTGTTTATCTTTAGTTACATTTACCCTAATTCATTTAGCAACTTACAAAGAGAGAGAACATTTAATATTTTGCCCTACAACCTGGACCAACAAGGGTAGTCTATAAAGCTGCGTTTAAAAGTGGAAACTGTGTTCTGATGCTAGAGACAGGATGAACAGTAGAGGAGGTTTTTGTAACACAACAGGAAAGAGCTTAAACTTTTCGCCATTAGGGATTAGTCCGGTGTGTGTGAAACAGGTGTGTTTTAATTTGTTTCTTGAAGGTTGTGATGGTCTCTGCAGATCAGGTGGAGGCTGGTTAGAGAGCCATCTGGTACCTCATTGTGAGGGAACAATCAGACGTCACTTTACAGACAGTAAAGTGAGGGGACAGCGGGAGGGGACATATATCTGACAGTCAGACGTCACTCGTTTACAGACGGTAGTTAGCGGGAGGGGACACACATCTGACAGTCAG
>JAZGTK010009004.1:0-17688 GCA_036877625.1 Ambastaia sidthimunki | reverse complement strand
AGGGTTAAACTTGCTAGCCATAGGATAGGCTACAAAATGAATGAAGCGTTTTGTATGCAGGAAAGACAGCATGAAACCACTACAGATGTAGAGCAGGCTGAGGTTCTAATTAGCCTATGTCAAATTGTCAATTCATTTGGAGTCATCATTGCTGTTTTGTTTAGGATGCTCAACCAATCATCATATTTATTCAAGCATGGATTGTTTTGTTTGGTCAGGATACAATATAATGAGATGAAGTAGATTCACTTTTGTAGTGTAATATTCTGTATTGCCAACAGTCTAAAATAACAAAGGAAATCAGCATTAAGGCACTGGTATATTACAACAAAAGAATTTCAATTACAGTTAAGCATTAATAAAGAAATACAAATATAGAGTCTCATGAATTCATAGACGTATTCATTCCTAAACTATGGTGCATTTCCATTCCAGACTTTCATACTTCCATGTGTGGGGGGTTGGGGTGGTGTCCCCACCAAAGCTGAGACCAAACCTACACCCTTGTTTTACTCTCTACAGGTTTATAGTTTGATCAACACTTGTCTTGTAAAAACACAAGACAAGGATCTCTGGAGTTTCTGACCAGAGCAGAAAAATGTCCTTGAGACACTAATGAGACACCTGAGCATGTTTTCCACAAATGTGTATGTGTGACAGTATCAATGAGCTAAGTGGTGGTGATTGACACTTGAGATCACCAATTAGTGACTAGTGCTTTCTATTTTAGAGCTAGTTGGTTGCAGCCTGTTATGCGGAAGATGGTGACAGAGGCAGAGGTGAAGTGTGTCTTTGAGAGTTTGGAGTGAAAAATCGAGTGGAGAGGAGGAAAATGGCGGCGCCCATGGACGGGCGGATAGGTGGACGCAAAAGACAATGTTGGATCGAGACAATCTGAGAGAAGACCGTTTGAGTCCGCAAATTTGGAGGAAGGTGGAAGGCATGAACTGGTTAGTGAATGGGTCAGGAGAGAAGGATCTTGGTATGAGGAAGATGACATGAATAGTGAAGAATGCATGGCGGTAGGGTGTGTGTGCGTAACGAGTGAAATATGTTGTGGCTCCTTTAGGAAAGCCATTCAGTGTAACAGTCTGCAGCCGCATAAGCCACAAATACCCCATGCGTGCGGGTCTGATGGTTTTATTTGTTATTTCTGTTGCTCATTTAAGTTGTTTTATTTTAATATG
Source organism: Ambastaia sidthimunki (assembly GCA_036877625.1). Classification (NCBI taxonomy): domain Eukaryota; kingdom Metazoa; phylum Chordata; class Actinopteri; order Cypriniformes; family Botiidae; genus Ambastaia; species Ambastaia sidthimunki. The sequence continues at coordinate 16,501 of JAZGTK010009004.1, read as the reverse complement.
AGGAGTGTGAGCTTTGACTGATTTCTTCTGCAATTTGAGTTAGGCGAGCTATCTATATTTAACCTGACTCAGCGCGTTACAAGTGGGATATAGGAAGAAGTCAGGAAGGAGGGCATAAAAACATAAATAACATAGGTGAAAAAAGAGGTTTGGAATAAAGTAGTTTTGACGAAGAAAAAAGGGAAGAATTTAAGATAATACTTGTAATGAGGAAAGATGAACACATAGGCTTAAGTCCAATTGCACTTACCAAAGAATTAAAGAAGCTGGGAGAGATAAAAATGGCAAAAATCCTTTATGACGGAAATATATTGATTAAATGTAAGACAGAGGAACAAAGGAATAAAGCATTACTAATTGGAAGTATATGCAAGAAAACTGTAGTGGATAAAGTAATACAAAGAAAAACGGGGACACGGGGAGTAATATGGGGTATTCCAGTGGAAGAGGACTTGGACAACATCAAAAAGAATATTCTAGGTGGAATAGTGATGAAAGTGAGGAGATTAAATAAAACAGTAAATGGAAAACAAATTGCCAGTTTGTCTGTGTTAATTGACTTTCAAGATGAAAAGAGCGGTGGAGGTCCAACAAATTAAAACAAAGAATAATATAGGCTGGATTACTGCAATGCTCTATTGGCTGGCCTTCCAGCACGAGCACTCAAATCATTATAATTAATCCAAAACGCAGCAGCTCGTCTGGTCTTCAAAGAGCCCATGTCACACCTGTCAGAGACGGGACTCAAACCCGGGTCTCTGGGGTGAGGGGCAAACGTTGTAACGCCCAGGCCACACGTTGTAACGTCCAGGCCACAGATAGAGATTGAGAAACCCACTGACGAAACGCTTGATGTAGGAACAGCTTATAGTTTATTTCACAAAAATCTTCCAATACAAAGTAGCAAAATCAAACTCTTGGAAATAGAAAACAAAACCACAGGGTAATCACCCAGAAGAAATAACTTGAGATCAACAAAAAAACTTACAAATATAGAGACTTGGGCACAGAGAGAATACACAGGCTTTAGCACGTCACACTGGCAGAAATGTAAACTAATACTGAATCAAAAGATCAGCGCTGCTTAAATATCCAGTAATTGCCTGGCACACAGGTGACACAGATAACACTAATTAAACAATTAACCCAGGACTAAATCAAAAATTAAACCAAAAGCGACCACTAGTGGTCAGAAATGGTGATAACTAGGGCAGAATATGACATCACCTCTCTTCATCACCCTTCATTGGCTACCAATTGCTGCACGCATAAGGTTCAAATCACTACTACTCACTTACAAAACCACCACCGGCCCTGCACCACCCTGCCTTCACCAACTCATTCACATATACACTCCCTCCAGATCCCTACGGTCAGCAAACAACCGTTGTCTAGTTATACCGTCCTCCAAACATACACAATCACCCACGCTGGTGGAACGATCTTCCACACTTGGTTCGGTCTGCCTCATCCCACACCACATTCAAAAAACTACTAAAAACCCACCTCTTTCGTGAACACCTAACACCAGTCTAACCCTCATTTAAATAAACAAACTAACTTTTTTCTCCCCTCTCTCAACAGGAATCCACTCGAGCGCTGAAGTGTTGTATTCTAGGACAATTGTATCTATGTACGGTTATGCGTATTGTCATCTTGTGATTTATCGCTTCTTTGTTTTCCTCACAATGTAAGTCGCTTTGGACAAAAGTTAATATAAGTTATGCAGAGGCAGTTAAAAAAATTCGAGAAGGAAAAACAAAAGAGAGGACAGTCAAGGATGTAAGAACCTTGGATAATGGGAGGAACATAAAAGAGATATCAATGAACACAAAAATTTTTATTTTGTTTTTGTTATCATTTGTACTGATCAGGTAAAACATAAAACATAAAAGTTATTACAAAAGATGCTGAGAAATTCTTGTTAGTCAGAAACCTCTCTTGGGAACAAATTACCAAAAGACTTGAGTCGGAAGGGAAGTCTACAAGCCAAATTGGATAGAGTTAATGTATATAATTCAATGGAATGCCAGAAGTTGTGGAGATTTTAATGGGCATAATACGTTGTGGGATAGTTATAATTATTCAAATGGGAAAGTAGTATAGGAATTAATGGAACAAAAAAATTTAGTATGTGTAAACAATAGAGCCGGTACTAGAATAAATGTGGTAAATGGGAAGGAAACGGCAGTTGATATTGCATTTGTATCGGAAGCTATAGCAGGGTTATGTTGTTGGGAAGTTAATAAAGATAGTACTTTAGAAAGCAATCATTATCCAATTTTTATGCCACAGCGGTGACAGAGAAGGAAAAAGCAGAAATAATTAAGAAAACATTTGTCAAAATCCATAGCTCAAAAAATATCAGCGAAAAAGGGAGGAAAGGACGAGAGGAAACAGCATTAAGATACAGAGAATTAATTATGGAAGATGAAGAGGTGGATGATACACTTAATTTACCATTAACAATAGGAGAATTAAATAGTGCGTTAAGAAGTACTAGGTTATTAGCGCCGGGTAAAGATCAGGTCAAGGACTGAGAGCCAAAAGTGACATTCGAGTGACATTCGATTCGGGGATTCGAACCTGCAAAGATTTTTTTGAAAACCCTTGATATCACAGAGAAATCAGCTAGGTCTAAAGGGAACGGTCAGTCCTCCACTAATCTAGGAATTTCTCAGACAAGCATGGAGAGCATACCCCTGGTAACAAAATCTCTGAAGAGAAAAAATCTAATCAGAAATCACATTAAGTCTTTAAGTCAGTGCACATTAAGTCAATTAAGTCAATGCAGAGAAACACATTAAGTCAGTGCAGAGAAACTTAGTTTATACAGGCATATATTCAACACAGAATACAACTTAGGCTTTCACCAACCCACAAAAGATGCATGCAAGTACTGTGAATGGTACAAGCGTTTAAATGACAGTGACAAAGAAATCCATGTAGAAGAATACAATACACATCAGAACAGAAAGATACAGGCCAGAGATCACAAAAAACAAGATAAGATACAAGCACAACAACAGTCTACATTCAAAGCAGTCTTTTTTGATCTTGAGCAAGTGCTTACCACTCCATGGAGTAATGTGAGCAGTCTCTTTTACTCAAGAAAGCTAAGCACCTACAATCTGGCGGTCTATGAGTTAGGGAGCAAGGCAGCAAATTGCCACATGTGGCATGAAGGTGAGCGAGGCCGTGGGTCATCTGAGATCAGTACATGCATGTTCAAGTATCTGTCCTCACTTTCAGACACTGATCATGTGGTGCTGTACTCTGACACATGTAGAGGACAGAACAGGAATGCCGGTTTCAGCGCCATGTGTCTCCATGCAGTAAAAAACCTACCCATTTCCATTATTGACCATAAATTCATGGTGTCTGGACACAGCCAGATGGAATGTGATAGTGTCCATGCAGCTATTGAGACTGCTTGAAGAAATGTGCCTGTATACCGTCCACAGGGATACTACACTCTTGTAAGGATGGCAAGGAAGAACAAGCCATATAATGTGATAGAGCTTGGCCAAACTGACTTCCTGGTTTTTAAGTCTTTTTCACAACAAACAATGCGAAACAGAACCAAAGACATTGAGGGAGACGATGTCCAATGGCAGAAGATAAAATGGCTGCGCTACACCAAGGAAAATCCCAGATTTGTCCAGTTCAAGTACTGTATGAACTTTCTAGTGATGAATTCCGCATTCTTGAAGTTGGGAACCAGGAGACAAGAGGTTCACATGCAATTGGGCCTAAAAAGTTGAACAAATCTCAACCAGGGATCAGTGCACTGAAAAAAAAGACTTGGTCACACTGTGCACAAATAGCAGTATCCCCTGCTCCTATCTGGACTTTTACACGTCTTTGAAGGCTTCTGATCAAATTGAGGTGTATTGCATAGTAGCAATTGAACAACTAGTAATGTAGAATACATTCAGTTTTTAATATTTATTTTATTTTGTCATGATCAGTTAGTCAATGTCATTAATTTATGAATATTTTTGCGCATACTCCAAATACTTTAAAACATTAATTCCTATTGTTGACTAGTCCACTGATAGCATGGAATCAGATTTTAACAATAATTTAAATGTATTTAAATGATAATTTAAATGAAATGTTTAAAAAATAAATGAATTCTTAAATTATCATCGATGTTCATTGTATTGTATCATTGTAATTGCTTTATTTATCTAATGTAAAGATTGTTTAAAAAATGAAGAAAAATGAAATGAAATCAGATTGCTTATGAAATCAGATACTCCCATGTTATATCCAAATGAAATGAAAACTATTTTTAACATTTACTATTTTTGACTATTTTTAAAATTTAAAAATGTAGAAAAAATATTTTTTTGACCAAAAGATATATTATTATTCATTAAGTATTGTGTCATCTGCCTGTGTCAATAAATGTGCTTTAAATAGGTGAAATCAGTACTGAAAGTAAGTAACTAAAGTCATTTTTTGTTTTGGCTCTCCTGTAAAGTTGGTGAAATGTCACTTACGCCCTTTTGACTCTCAGCCCTCGAGGTATGCTATATAATGTTTAAAAACTTAAGTAAATCATCAGAAAGTATACTTTTAAAGTTATATAATAAGGTATGGGAAAAGGGACAGGAAAGAAGCTGTAGTAGTCACAATACGTAAAGCTGGGAAAGAAGGAAAAAGGCCAAGTGATTACAGGCCAATTTCCCTTACTTCACACTTATGTAAGGTAATGGAAAAATTATAAACCAGAGATGAACATATTTTATGGAAACTAAAGGAAATATTTGTAATTATCAAAGTGGATTTAGAAAAGGTAGATGTACCATGGACCCTACAGTATGTCTGGAACATGAAATAAGAAGAGCTCAGGCTAATAGGGAAAGTGTAGTGGCAGTATTTTTTGACATCGAAAAAGCTTATGATATGATGTGGAAAGAAGGGTTAATAATTAAATTGAGAAAAGCAGGAGTTAAATGATAAAATGGATTAAAGGTTTTCTATTTGGAAGATCTATTCAAGTAAAGACTGGGAAACAATTATCAGAGATAAAAAATGTAGAAAATGGAACAAGGAACAAGAAAGTATAATTAGTCCTTTATTATTCTCTATTATGATTAATGATGTGTTTTTAAGTAAAGGTAAAATAAAAAACATGGTATTTTTCTTTTTCATGGTGAAAAACTATTCAAAAAATAAAAAAATGGTTTGATATTTATTTTAGATTTAGAAAAGCAAACAATAAAAATCACCAGAAAACAAAACGAAAAAAGCGTCATTTTTTGTATATTCCGAGACCGGATGTGGTCACGTGACGTGAAAAGAGGGAAGCGCCAAATTTGACTTCAGCGTCTGGAGTCGGCTAGTAGAAGAACTGTGTGGAAAAATACTGTGACACATATGGACATGATGAAGCAGTATGTTGTTTTCAGAAACAATGAAAGAGTGTCTCTCAGGGAAGAAGACATGACTGCAGAAAGACTTAGTCGCTTATTTCAGGTAAGTTAAAAACAATCTATGTCAGCTAGCTATAACGTTAACTCGGACGCACAAGGGTGTCATATCACTATTCATTTTATTGTTCGTCAAAGTGGAAAAATTGGTTTGGGCATTCACCCATGTTGCAGCCATGAAGTTAAAAGACAAACATGCCACATACTAAAAACATTACGATTTTAGTGCTAGCACGTTACGTTAGATTAACCCCAGTAAAGTTTTTGGGGATGTTGTCGGTGAGATTATCTTTTAAAGTCTCATTTGTAAACTTAATTAAAGACGTTTTCCTCTCAGTAGTCACTGTACAAAATGAATTAGATATTTTTGGAAATAAACAGTGGTCATTTGTCTTATTCTTCACAGGTCGCAACTAATAGTCAATACATGACTGATGACGCAAATGTGGCCATTTTAATATGTGTTTGGTAACACTTTAGAATACAGTTTCTTACTATTTCCATAAATAAGAAGTCCAGGTTTGTGGGTGCAGACCTGAGTATTTGATATTTAGCAATGCAAACCTTGATGTAATTGTACAATTCTGTGCGTATCTGTTTTCATGTTACAGTCTATAAAGTGTTTGACATTGATGATTGTTCAAAGGCTGCTGTCAATGATTTCCTGAATTGAATTCTTGAATGCTTACACCTGCTCATCATTTCCTGTTGTTGTGTATTTAGAGTTTTGTTTACTCTCAGTTTCACCTTTTGTGAAGTCTTGCCTGTAATTGCCACCACAGTTTCTATAACCACACTCCTGTCTGTCAAAGCTCATTTCAAGACTCATGTCAAGCCTCCTGCCTGGTTATCTCGCACCTGTGTTTTAAGTATTTGAATTTGATTGTAAATTCTGCAGGACTGTGGCCCTTCAGGAGCAAAGTTTGACAGAATATGTTTAGGAATATGACCTATTTTCAGGAAAACACTGAAAAATGGATATCTGATAGATACACTGTGCTATGCATGCCCTTTTAGTAAAACAAATACTTGCTGGTTTTGACATGAATTACACCTGACTTAACCTTAACATCTCCCTCTTTTATCTTCCACCTTTACCCAGCATTCCATTTTCTAACAGTTCTAATTGAAGTCTGATAGCTCTTTCTGTTTTATGGGACTCGGTCTATTTCAGGATCTGCAACTAGACTAGGTCACTACGTTCGAATTTCCAGTCCTATAAGAATGCTGTTTTAGGGCAGCTCTAGCTGCTAAGAAGATTCCTCAAAGTTCTCCACCTCTGAGGTAGAGAAATCTACCTCACTGAAACCCAGGAAGTTAAAAAGTTAAAAAGTCTGAGGCCTCTGGTCTTCACACTGTGTTTGGCATGTCAGAATATAGGCCCTTATTGCATGCATTATAGATGACATTAATCGCACCTTTAAAATGGTGCTCGGAGAGTAACTACAGAGGCTCTTTTTGGTTCCAGTGAAGGCTCCACTGACAAAAGCTGCAATCACAGGCATATGCCAGGTGTATCATACCCATCTTGTCTCCAATACCCAAATATCAGTCAAACAGCTTATCCAAAGTCACATGTTATGTATGTCATACAAATAATCAGTACATATTTATCAGTATGTGGTTTCCCTGAGAAGCCCTCAAGCCAGCTTCACACTCAGAAACACATGCACATACAAATGTAAAGGCTTGCGGCTGTGCGGGAAGCTGTAAAGGTTTGATTGGCTCTCCTAAATTAATTTAAAAGACAATGTTCCGAATAAAATAGTAGCTTTTTTTCATTGGGTGCATACTGCCAGGATACCGCAACAGTAAGCATTATACCACTGTTTACATTGTCACATGCAGAGTCCCCGCTAGAATTCATGGGGCCCAGGACAAAATTATAAGGCTGTTTTATACTGCACATTTTAGCAAAACATTCCTGGTCATCTGGGTATTCTGTGTTTAATGGGGCAGTTGTGGTCTACTGGTTAAGCAGTCGGGCTTGTAATCAGTAGGTTGCTGGTTCGATTCCAGTGCTGACAGGTAGCAACTGAAGTGCCCTTGAGCAAGGCACCTAACCCCCGATTGCTCCCCGGGTGCTGCAGTGATAGCTGCTCACTGCTCTGGGTGTGTGTGTGTTCATGACTTGCAGTGTGTGTTCACTCCTCACCAGTGATGGGTTAAATGCAGAGGTTACATTTCGGTTATGGGTAACCGTAACTGACAAAAAAACATGTAACTTCACTTTATAAGACAGTTTGCAAACTGTACAGTATTCATTCGTTATACTGTAGGATTGAATAGTGATGTATGCAATTCTAAATCTAGCCAAGCTGTGCTTTGAAAGATTTTTTGTTACTTGAAATGTTACTATTGCAGATCTGGACGTTACAAATGCTGAACTGTAGGCATATTCACTGAGCCAACCATTAGAAATAATCGGTTGCGAAACATATTTGTTGTATATGGGTCACTTTGTACTGTGGTGACTGTCATGGCTTTCTGCACAGCCGCGTGTCATTGGGTTTATAAGAGTGTTTTGCTGTTTTCACACTTAAAACAGCCTGATCAGGTTCAAGGATGAGATTCAGTCAATGCAGATTTCAAACGTCATGACAATTTGTAAACAAAATGTAGAAGAATAAAGAGCGCAGTTTGTCCATTTTTAATTTAATGTGATTGCTGTTTATTTTTGTCCTAGTTCCATTTGGTGAAATCATTAAATGAACAGACTAAACACAATCTGTATTTAAAGTAAAAACTAGTTTCACAGACAAAATGACACTATTTAGTGCTAACCTCATGTTTCTTAGCATAACATATATGTTAAACAATATTAATATCAATGCAATGAATAAACTCTGCCATCACTGACACACACTGCCATGCTGGCACTGCAGAACAGATAACACTTTCAAGCAAAAGACCTTTCACATTTTTTGCACATAATGCATAATGTTTCCATGGCGTATGAACTATGTAAAAGCATAATGTAATAGCTGTATGTAATAGCTCTGTTCTAAAATCTAGTATATACTAAGACAATGATGTGGGCCAGGAAAACATACAGGGGGCTTGATTTACAATGAATTCCAATGGGTTTGATGTTAGCTTAGCATGTCACTAACAATGTGATCCTCTAAAAAACCTAAAAATACACACATATTGGGTAAAATAATCAATTTGTACTTTCTTTATTGAATAAAACATAAGTACATTTATAATTGAACCACCTTGAATTTTTTTATTTCAAACAATTTCTTCTCCACAAAGGATACATTTAAATTTGTCTTAGAATTTGGTCAAAATAGATATGTTAGAAGGAATAGCCTTATAAGTTTTATGTAATTTCAGGACCAATTTTTTGGTGAGTTTTTTAAAGGATTAACAGAACATTATGTTCTTAATTTATGAATATCACTTAAAGCTTGAAGATATTTAATCACAGGCAGAACAAGATTCAGGTGGATTTTGATCCTGACAGAGTTTCAGAATGAATCTTGCTGGCACTCCAAACTGCAGAATCACACAGTATTTGATTTACTTCAGCACAAATGCTCCCTGCTGTGCTACTATCTCATTTTCATACATTTCACTGATCATTTTGAAAGTTAACAAAAGTGCCTTGCTGAATGTTTTTTTGAAACAGCTTTAACAGTGATTTATCTAACAGTGATTGGTCACAAAAATAACTAGTCAACCTGTTTGATTCCCACTGCCCCCATTAAAACCAAACCGCTGTATATGTAGCAAACTACAATGCTTTTTATTTTTGCATTCTGTGTGCTGAGACACCTGATAAACCATTGATGTGTGTAAGAATGTGTGGCTCTGTAAAATGTTGATGTTGCCTATAGGGAAAACAACAGTCCTTTTTGTAAGAACCCTGAAGGATGAGTGCCTTACGGTCTGTGCATTGCCTGCCAAATGGGCATCTGAGTAAAAAAAACTCCTTTAAAAGCGTAAAAAGCAGACAGACCTCTTAGTCAAGATAAACTTGAAGCTCGGCCCTTTTCTGAATCAGTTATTCATTTGAATTGGATGGCCCCTGATTTAGCTCTATCTGTCTCCAATCATCTCTCTCTGTACAGGTTTGTGACCCCAACAAAAAGACAGCTTGTCTGTGGGTGGTTTCTGTCTCAGCAAGACATTTCACATGGCCTCACTGTGCACATTGCACTCCACTTACCCACAAGCCTCCTGTTTTGAAACACCAGCCTGGATCTTTGGTACATTTCTGATCAACCCTAAGAAGCTCCTTAGACTTGTTGGTTTTCAACTTTTTGAACTGGATAGCTCATTTGCCCAATATGCCCGTTGCTTTTTGGCAGGCTGAGAAGCTTCTTATTATGAGCACATGGCCTGATGCTATAACACAGTGCTGATGGTGGAAGACTCCTCAGACTTGCCCTGCCTGCCGGGCAGAGACTTGAGATACTCCAGGTGGCGCCTGGCATCTTCCTGATTGTGTCTTACATAGTAGACCAGGTAAGAGATGACCATGGTGAACCATCCAAACATGGTCACCAACATGGCCACATCTGTGGTCTTTTTGAGCACCACACACAGGTCCGGGTCTTTGGCCAACAGGAAGGGCACACCTTGGGCTCCGAAGTCAGAGGGTTCAGAGGTCTGGCAGATGATACCAGTCAAAGACATGGGCTCCAGTTCCAGGCGTGGAAGCGCTGTCTGTAGACGACAGTCACAGTGCCAAGAGTTTCCTGTGAGGTTGGAACGCGCTTTCACACCTTCAAAAGCTTCTGGGTCCAGTGTTGTGAGCTGGTTGGATGAGAGGTCTAGAAACTGCAGTGAGGCTGCCAGGCCTCTAAAGGCTCCAGGTTCAAGCAGAGCCAATTGATTATGGGAAAGATCCAGTTCCGCTAGCAGTGGAAGATCATGAAAAGCATTGGCAGGGATGCTGGTCAGATGGTTGTAGTCCAGGTAGAGGCGCCGTGTGTCATTGGGAATGTCCTGAGGGATCTCAGTAAGTTGCAGGTTGCTACAACGCATGGTCTTACCACCAAACAAGCCCTCACTGTCTGAACAGTAACAGCGTTTGGAGCAGGATGTTGCAGCGTGGTGGAAACACAGTGTCATCAGCACCAGGCTGTGAAACAACAACCACATAACCACAGAATGCTGAAGCAGCCAACCTGTGGGTAGCAGCATTGTGGAACTGCGTGCATAATCCCTTCAGAGTATTGCCTGTGCTGTAAGCATGCAGGGAGCTGTACCCAACATCAAAATCCCCAACAACCTCTGAACCTGGAAGATTAAAGTATGCAATCAGTTAATGGGAAATGGGAGATGTTTCTTTGATGTATTTGAAAAGAATGTGCTTTCTTGTAATGTCTTTGTGCTTAAGGTTTATTCATATTATTGATTAATAGGGCTGGCCAAGATATCATAAAATTAAACATAAAATTGTTGCCATTAGAAAATTAAACAGCATTGTGAATATAACAGTGATTTTATTGTGCTTTGTATTTGACCATTAAGTTTATCAAAGACCAGGACAACAGACCCGTGGAGTGTAAAGACTTTATTTGCAGACTTTACAGAACATCAGAAACAAAACTGCTGATAGAGTTGAAAGTATGATTCATTCCCGCAAATTAGTTCTTTTGAACCACTTGTTTTTATGATTAAATCATTAATTTATGCCATTGCTCATAAAATTTGGAATTTACTTTCTACTTGGCAACAATGGCGTTGGACCAGAGTGATGGTATCTCTGACGGAAAACAGAAAATAGTCACCCATCATTTTAAAAAAATTACACAAATATTGAAATATATATTGAGAATTTTCCAGCCCTATTAAATACTACTTTGATACTATAACCCCTGGTATTCTGAATATCTATCAATGAAGCAAATTAACCACAAATTAAAGTTCCTTCACTAAGTGTAATTTTCCTCATGCAGCAGGCCTTCATCAATCTCTAGTGACTTGAAGATTTGTACAAAACTTACTTTGATTGCCTCAATTAGCTTGGAATAAATTACACTCTCTGTACCCATCACTGTTTATGAGTGGTGTATACACACACACAATCATAAGCACTGAAATTAAAATTAATAGCTGCCTTTTAATTTACTAGTGTATGCTAGCTGTTTTTATTGTTAAGGCAATGAAATAATCTGTATTATTTTTATTTGGCATAACGTTTTTATATCCTGCTACACAAGAAAAGTTTTACACAATAACCCAGCTAGTCCTTTAAAACCATGCTAAATCTATTACAGAGGCAGCTAATGTCTTTGCCTTTACTGGCATTGTGACAACACTACTTACTTTGCCCTTGTCAGAGTCTGACTGATATGGTGTGATGTAGTGAAAAAAGACTGGTCTGCCACAGTAATCTTTCCTGAGAATAAGATTACTGTTTATAACATAAACATTCATACTATAGGGAAACATCATAAAACCAGGTAGGAAAAAATGTTAAAGGTAAAAACTGGAATTGCCCCAACAATATCTTTGGTGCTTTAAATAAAAACATTGAAACATTACTTGTTGCATTAGACATGTACACTCTAAGGACATGCATCAGACACGTACACTCTAAAGACATGCATCAGACACGTATACTCTACTCTAAAGACATGCATCAGACACGTACACTCTAAAGACATGCATCAGACACGTACACTCTAAAGACATGCATCAGACATGTACACTCTACTCTAAAGACATGCATCAGACATGTACACTCTAAAGTCATGCATCAGACACATACACTCTACTCTAAAGACATGCATCAGACATGTACACTCTAAAGTCATGCATCAGACACGTACACTCTAAAGACATGCATCAGACATGTACACTCTAAAGACATGCATCAGACATGTACACTCTAAAGACATGCATTAGACATGTACACTCTAAAGACATGCATCAGACATGTACACTTTAAAGACATGCATCAGACACATACACTCTACTCTAAAGTCATGCATCAGACACGTACACTCTACTCTAAAGACATGCATCAGACACATACACTCTACTCTAAAGACATGCATCAGACACATACACTCTACTCTAAAGACATGCATCAGACATGTACACTCTACTCTAAAGACATGCATCAGACATGTACACTCTAAAGTCATGCATCAGACACGTACACTCTAAAGACATGCATCAGACATGTACACTCTAAAGTCATGCATCAGACACATACACTCTACTCTAAAGACATGCATCAGACATGTACACTCTACTCTAAAGTCATGCATCAGACACGTACACTCTAAAGACATGCATCAACAATGCATGAAACAATCAATAACAGTAATTTTCATCACACTGTAAGTTCATTATGCATGTCTCTTTAATCCATGAAAGTAATGGGCAAAGCAGCTTTTTACACGCTTAGATGCATTCGCATATTTCAGAATGATAAAAAGCAAGATATGTTCCTTTATCCCAAGCCAAATCTCTGTTTGGTCATATGTAGGTAATTTAGGTTTGCCTTAATTAAAAATAAATATTGCAAATGGAAAAGACAGCAGCCTGAACTGATGTACAGTACACGAGTGGCCACGCAAAAAGCTGCCTGCTATTTGAACTGTGGTCAATAATCCATAATAATAGTTTCACCTAAGACACAGCTTGTTTTGTGTAAAATGAATGACAACTTATGTTGTAATTCACTCTTTTTATTTATTTTGTTCAGTAAGCCTCTAAAATAGCTGTCTTCCAACCTCAGCTCAGAAGCTCAGCAGCAACATACAAGAAGCGACAAAAAATGATTCCAGAGACGAATAAGACAGCAACATCCACCGATATCAGTAAAACTTACTCATCTTCTGTTTATTTGTTCCAGCACTTATTACCCATAATTCTGCATTCTCAGCTTACTCATACAGAAAGTCAATGACTTTATAGATGACAAATGGTTGTAGACCTGCCACTGTCTCACTTACACTGATTAGAAATGAAATCGATCTCTAAGTACCTCTTAGTATCACATAACAAGTTGGAGTCTCCTAAAGGAGGACATAAGTCATTCTGAACTACAGCAGCAGCAGGAATGGCAGTCAAATAGAGTCTGAACTGAAGGCTGAGAGAGAGAGACATTAACCTAGCTTTCATGCTTCACTGACCAAAGTGAAACCAACTGCCTGCCAAAAGACAAACCAACATCATTCTTTACCCAGAAACAGAAAATGCTGACAGTGATTTAAGCCAGACTGAAAGCAATGAAGATTTATTTTTGATGTTGGCAGAGGTGACACAAGAAAAATGTCCATGAAAGCAGCAAAGTGGTGGAGGAGAGGTTGGATAAGGGTTAAAAAGCTGCTGGAAAAGCAGTAGCGTTTATGAATACACAACAGGGTTCTGTCATGACATTTTCACAAGTGATAGTGTGGACCAAACACATGAGGAGAGACAGGCAGACACTGAGAGAGGAGGACAACAAAGACCTTAAATTGAGACCTGGAGAGACATTTAACTGAGAGGGCCAACAGAAATCAATGAGAGCTCAATGGCAGATGAGATGGACAGAAGGAAACATTAAAAAGATGTTCCATAAAAGCATGCAAGGGTGAAGAGAAACCACATGAGATGTTTACATGAATTAACAGCGAGATTAAGAGCGGAAACAAGAGAATCTGAGGAGAGAGTCTTACATTACAGAAGAGAAGAAAGAAGAGAGGGATGAAAAATAAGGTTAAAAAGTTCATTAGCAACATTTAGGGGAGAGAACTGATATAACTCTGCAATGAAAGGCCAAGACAAACAAGACCTATGAGTGAATTCAGTAATGTTACTAACAGTCATTGTGGGATACCACAAAAACAAAACTGATGACAGTTACGAAATACAGACTTGATATTTTCACTAATTCATATCAGACACTCCACTACTTGCTATTCCAGCTAGTTTTTACATGATGAAGAGTTGATCGGCCCGTCTGAAACCAACAAGAAATCAACTACCATGTTCCAAAAACAACGACAAGCTTAAACTTGTATAATCAGCAGGGAACCCAGCTGTGGACACATGCAGTGACTGGTCCATGAACCTCCAAATATTGTGACCAGACTCTCAAACACAAAGTTATGGTGAAGAGAATAAAACAGATTAGAGAAGGACTAGGAAAGGAGGATTGTATCTTGAAGCACAATGAAGGTTTGACAGAGCAGAACTAAAAGAAAAGGGACTGTATTGAATGACGTGTCACTGGATAGAACTTGACTGAGATGATGATTGTCCTGATAACGCCACTTTGTCATTTCATTACACCTTGGTTCTTGTTCATTCATGCTGAACGTAAGCACAGGGGAGTCTGGCAGAAAACAGTGACCCTGGACAGCTAACGTTATGATTTGCAGTTGCAGTTTGAGGATGTCAGCACTATACTTATGTTCTGTTTTCTCTTTTGGTTAATTGCTTCTGCGTGTATCTTTCTCATTTGAATTAAAGTGTCCACTTTTAGTTAATGTAGTACATTGAGACTTGATTAATTATGAAGCTGTAGTTTGTGGCTTGGATAATAATTATGGGGTTGTAAAAAACGTTTTTATTATGAGGCATTAAATATGCAAATGATGTTGTCTGGTTTGTACTGTTGTCAGGTTGGCTCTGTATCTTTAGCTAATGTTCTCTCCTGGTATTCAAAACTTCACTGGCTTATGGATTGCTAGTAATACAACTATAAGTTACTCCCAAAGACTTTCAGAAATACTTTTTACTTTTTCCTAAAAATATGCTTCATATGGTAACATTAAGAAAACAAAACTTTTGTCTTGCAGTATTTTTTATTAGAAACAGTAACAGCTCTTTAAAGTGAGAACGTTTTCTACTGTAGCGTGTATTAGGTATGGCATGTGAGTGTTGAGAGAAACAAAAAACGTAGTAAAACCAACTAGGTTACGTACTGTTGGTACATTTGTAACAATCTATTGGGAACGGACTTATTGCAAGTGTAACATGTAAAGCTCAATTTGGGTCAGTCTGGCAAAGGCTTCATCCTCAGAAATAGTTCCCAGTCCGCTGTTGCGTTTCCTCATCTCCTGGTCATCTCCTTCCTATCCTTTTTTAATCATTCATTTCAAACAATGTCTGAGCACTCATGACTGCTGGCAGTGTGGCATAGTTTAAACTGAGCCCCTGCAGGCCACCTCCTGAATTAGCAGTGCTTTAACCAATCAATAATCTACATGGACAAAAGTCAACCTATCAACCATAAAGCACACAATATATCACCCCAGCACACAGCCCTTTTCTCTTAGCATCTTCAAGCTCAAAAGGTGAATAGAAAAATGTAATGATGTATGTAAAACAGGAGAGCAGAATTTATCTCAAACATCAGTCAAACAGTAAATGACATATATATGTACAAAAAAAATCCACATCTGAATCCACATCATTATAATAAAAAAAATAAGCTTTATGTGATGACATCAAAATTACTACAACATTATGTATGACAATATAATAAAATGTCTAAATATTCTATTATAAAATATTATTTGAATATATTAACGTAATACCTACATAAGTAATTGAAGTAAATACATTTCTGTTGCCATCTTTACATTCTCTTATTTTGCAATAAAGTCATAGTGGAGAGAGTAAAGTGTTTCTATCTTTTAGAAGTAAAATCTGAAGTTTTCACAGTGAATTTTGATTCCACGTATGAAGTCAGCTGTAAAACTGTAAAGCTGAATTATATCACTCTATTATTTCCTCATTTAAACGCGTTGACGTGGAACGATGCGTTCAGTTCCACTTTCAAACAAACACAAGACTGACTCACATGTCTGCAGTCCTCTGAGATCTCATCCGCTCGTCTTTGCGTTCATGTGTTTCTGAAGAGAGCTGAATCTCTATATTCCTCTGCTGTGCGCGCCGGAGCTCCAGGACGCAACGCGCCAGAACGCGTGAGGAGAGAACAAGCGCACTGCTCGGTTTCCACGCGACCAGTGCGCACATCTACATCACCTGCGCCATTTATACTTGTGCTCTTCTGTTCACTTGAATAACCTGCATCAACACAGATCCTGTTCATACTGATATACTTGTGCTCTTCTGTTCACTTGAATAACCTGCATCAA